>JBBMFX010000002.1:13912893-13935345 GCA_037832545.1 Rhabdalestes septentrionalis | reverse complement strand
GATAGAATTATATTTATACTTTTTTATTACATTATTTTTATTATTACAGGAACTATAATATTGATAATTATCGATATTGGTCAATACAGGAAAAATTATCATGATCTTTTTTTTGCCATGTCGCCCAGCTCTAATTGTGGTGTATTTGTGATGTATGACATTCTGTAATGTATGAAAATACACCAGTCATTGAAGCCTGAAATGTGGTTATACCTTTGTCCATTTTCATAGATGATTGTATAACATGTAGTGATAGAAAGAACATGAGTGAAATAAGATTTTAACAACGTGTGATGAAGGAGCAACTGTAATGGGTGTATTACCATTGGTTTGACCATTTGAAGGGTTTGTGAGTGTACATCACCACCCCCGGTGTGTCACAAATGGCCTATTGCGTGCGCACCATTGTGATGGGGCATCAGCAGCACTGTCTGTGCTTTCATTTCATTTAAATGTTGTTCCTATACAAATGCTGTTTATTTTTAGTTGAACTTCCTCAATAAATAGACTGCTGTGTGTTTTATTTGCTGCCGTAGCCTGGAGGCAGAGGCATGTGTTTTCCTTCATTAGCCGTGCACCAGCGTGCTCTAGCTGATCTCACTGTGTTTAGCACGATCTGACTGGAGACACTGTCGAGGAGAATGAGTTGCTTTCAGCTAAAGTGGAGGATCATCTAGTTTTGAGTAAATACATGCACTTTCAAGTGATTTTTCACTGTCTGAACAAAACCTCATATTTACTGAAAAGTAATTTCACTGTTGCACAGTGTTTGAACTTCCAATTCAGTTTTTGTAACTAGATGTATTTCTTGGTCAATTTGGGCCATTTTTATTGATTCAAAATATTACCTGAAATTATTTTAGATCTTACTCTCTATTTCTTTATTTAAAAAATACGTTTTTGTTTTGACAGTGAATAAACCAGCCATTCCAATTTAATTGACATAAATACATGTACAAATGTGAAGAAATGCCTTTTAGAAATGTTGAAAAATGAAGATATCTCCTTGTGTCACAAAGTTGTTTGTTCATCTAGTCAGCCCTGTTGATTGTGTTTGGTGTTAGAAATCTTCTTGTGTAGTTTTGTCCTGGAGCTGCATCACAAACCTGACACTGTATGCTACGCTGTCGTGTGTCAGGTGTGGTGCAGATTTGGGAGATTTTTTTGGTTAACAGTTTTCTTAACTACTCATCAGTTACAAGGACAGAAATGTATTCTGAACACTCCACTTACATACATATAAACACAGCCAGACTCTTTCTTCCTTTCTGTCTCTCACCCTTTCCTTCTCTCTCTCCTCTCTTTCTCTCCTCTCTCACTCTCTCTCTCTCTCTCTCTCTCTCTCTCTCTGTGTGTGGGTGTGTAGTGTGTAATCTATACTAGTTGTAAATAGGCACTAGTTGAGCATTTCACTCTGATGGCCACCATCTCGCCACATCACATCACACCACTCGCTCTCCCCCTCTTCCAGTACACTGAATCCCCACCCAGCAGCACTGAACGCAAAGCTTGAAACACCCCTTCACAACCACCCCTCCACCCCCACCCACCAATGAAAGACAGAAGATCTCCAAAGTGACTGGCATCTCCACCCCCATGCATGTGCTTATTGCCCACAACAGCACAGCTCAGCACACTCTGCCGTGAGACCACCACTATAATCAGTGATTTATTTAAAGAGCTGCATGTTGGGGTGAGCATGTGTGAAGCTTCGTGTGTGTGTGTGTGTGTGTGTGTGTAGATTTTTTTGGGCACAGGCCCATTTGGTGTAAAAATAGTTCACTGTGGGGCTAGGGCCTCATGTGTGACAGCCTGATTTTCACACAGTCACAAACCTCTTGCAGACACATGCACAACACCCCTAACCACCTGCAGAGTTTATGTGGTTTTGGCCTGCCTGGCCTTGTGTACATTCAGTGCTATATTAACACAGTACTCTATGAAAAAGAAAACGTTTTCAAGAGACTCTCAGGGACACACTTCAAATTGTTTTTATTTGAATCTCTCTTTTACTGCATCAGTGATAATATTTACTTGATAATAATGTTACAGTTAATAATTCAATAAGTCTAGAATCCAAGAGCAAGAAGATGGAGTTGATTTACATTAGTTTGTCATAACCTTGTATTTAATTGTCCGATTATTTTTTGTTTTCTTTTTTGCTGAACAGTTTGGACCACTGAAATGATTCAACATTTAATTGCAAAAAATCATTTTATGCAGTTGATGTATCATCTCATTCTCTTTCCTTCTCCAAAAGCTAAAGATTTGGAGTCAGTAACATTATATATAGATGTGTAAAAAATTGCATTTATACTGAATTACCATACCAGAACTTGTTCTGAACTTGTTTATTTCCATTTGATTTAGTGTAGTGCTGGACCAAGAAGCATTTTACAGACTTTTTTTGTTGGAATGTGTGCTGGAATAGTCTTTCTCAAAATTACCCATTACCCTCAGCGGGGGAATTTTTGTGTGCCAGCATTCCACATTAAAATTTCTCTGTATAGTGCTTTATTGCTGTGTATTCTCTGTTTGCTTGATTTGAAGACATGGGGCATGGCTGTGTGACTATACAAATGTTGGGCCGCAATTTCACAACAGCAGTTTTAGGCCAGTGGCAGTATAGGCAACGTCTGATGTCTCTTTGATGTCATATGGCTATACATTTTTAAATAAAGATGGTAATGGTCTGAATATTTAACAGCACAATGCTGTAGTAGTCATGAATGAATAAGGGAGGAGATGAATACTCCAAAAGAAGGTTCACAAAGACATAACGTAAACAGCTTGGCAGTGTAATTTGCCGCTATTAGTTTAACACAAGTATGCATTTCTTTGTTGAATCTGTTGTCCTTTTCCATGTTCTGCAGTCTTGTGCGTGGCTGAATGTAAATTGTTGAATTAAATTTATTTCCTGCCCAATTTCCTTGATTTTGACTGATCAGGTAGTCGAGTGGATCAACATGCTGGTCATGTCTACTGGTGTATTTAGCAAAGCCATGGGCAGAAAGTAAAAGAAGCATTATTTCACTTATTCAGACGCAACCCATGTTCTGTGTGAATAAATGATCCACCCTCTGTCAGCTGTAAAAAAAAAATCAACTTAAAAGCTGGAAAGATTTTGGCATATCATCTGAACTATGAATGGCAATTAACGTGAATTGTTGTGTCATGAGTTAGAATATGTAATAATGTTCTTTTTCTACTTTCCCAAATAACCTAGGTGGGTCAGTATGTTTCAGTGGAAAATGGCTGAAATATAATATTTAGATTTGTAGAAAATTGCCATGAATTGAATAAAAAAATTATTTCAGTTCTAAATATGTCCAATAGGGCAAAAGTTCTCCTCACACACTATATTCTGCTGTAGAAGTCTCGACAGTGAGGTCCCTTTAAGTCCATAATTTGGGAGCTGCTTGGTCTTTAAGCATGTAATGCTAACAAATAAGAAGTATTGTTTTATCACATCAGGATAATAGTGATCACTGTTCTCCTAATTGCTCATTGCTAAAACCCCAAACAGATTTTACCACAGTTTTAGCGTCACCCTTACCAGAAATTCTTACAGTTGACCAGATGAATCCAGAAGTATTTTGCTTGTAAACCAGCCAAAAGTGTCCATGCCCGACACATGCTGGCTGCATGCACGTACCGAACAGATAGGACAGCCAGAATAGACCGAGCATTGACAGGCTATATCACCACACCATGACTGCCACAAACTTGATACTAACTGCATATCAAGACGTGCTTGTTGTCAATGCCTCAGAAATTAACTGCAGTGGAAATCTACCATCGTTCCATATTTCTCAGAAGTGTTTTTACAGATGTGACACTGAGGGTTTTATTCTCCTGTGCAACCCTGATGGAAACTCAGCCCAGTTCAGTTTTTTTTGTTTTTTTTTTGTTATTTGCCTGAATGTAATTCGACAGCTGCATGGAAACCTCACTTATGTCAACATCTGGCAAAAAGGTAAAGATAGGGCTGCTTTTCTGCAGAAAAAGACTGCACGCGCTTGAAATTTTCATCAAATTCAAATAATCAAACGTTCCGTCTTCCTCTTATAGGCACACGTGTGGTATTTGAAGGTTTGGAGTCTTTACGCTCGACTGAATTTCTGTGCTCATTGCAGTGAGTTGCAAGTGAGAAATTATTCATACTAAATTACACAACGCCCCTGTTATGTTGTTACTGGTTACTTCTAAGGGTTAAGAACCCTTCTGATGTGCCCTTTGGTCTGTTTACAACTTATTTTACTTTCAAAAGAAGTATTTTTTTCAAACTTAGTTAACATGTAACTTTGCCGTGCCGTTTGTTCATTAATATGGAAATGGGATTCTCCCACTGAGACTCCTCTCCTGTCCCATCTGCCGTTCACGCAAGTGGAGCTCCTACTGCTGCTTTACCCTGTAGAGATAGAGAAGGTGAGAGAGAGAGTGAGAGGGATTGCAGTCTAATCAGATCACCTCTAACACATTAAAGCATGTGTGCTGGTTTTTATTGGTCTATGTTCCACACAGCAGCTTAACAGTGCTAAGATGAGACTCCCACCTGATTGTCATAATGAGCATAGATTGGTCAACAACAGATCAGATTCAAGTCATTTTTATTATGGATGCACATTTATATCAGAATCATATTGGTATCAGTAGATTGCAATGCTGATAATGCTGTGATTTTCTGTAAGACAAACAAAATGTAGGCAGTGGGGGAGCTGGAGGTCTAGTGGTTAGGGTGTTGCCGCTGCAATCAGAAGGTTGTGGGTATGAATCCCATGACTCTGCTGGGTGCACCTCAAATAACCTTGATCAGAGTACCGTCCCCCCACGCTGCTACCCAGGCGCCTCTCTTTGGTGGCATCCCCTGTTTCAGAGACAGAATTTCACATTATTCACGCTGTGGTGTGTTCACGTGTGACTATAAGGGGCCACTTTACTGCAATAAAATGCTTTATTTTTCTGGTTGTTGCTGTAGTTTAGCAAACCAGTAATAATCTCCCTGTGATCTGAATTATAACATTCTTCGAAAATTTGTCTGACAACAAAGGCAGCATTATGTGTCATCTATACAATGGTAGAACACAAAGCATTACACATACTGATACATTCTGCTCTGTCCAGCATGGACATACTCCTGTTGTAACTCCTCTAGAAGTAGAGCAAGTTAAATGGGATATGAACATATGGTAATTCATAAAACATCCCACAACACCTCCTTAACTGTGTGTTAGAAATAAATAGCATAACATTTAAATTAATTTGATCTATTTGCTTTAAATATTATGTTCATTTGCCATATGTTTACAGCAAACGGCTTATTGTGTGTTGCCTTCAGTCCTTACTTTAAGCATTAATAAAGCAATCCTTATTTTAAGCATTAATAGGGCTTATTGTTAAATTATGTTAAATTGCCTTGTGTGTTTGCATCTGGGTGGTGAACACTGATTCAGTTTTTATCCGCTCACCTTGCTCTGATTGGCCCACCCCTGTTAATAATCAGGGAGAGTCTTCAGTATCACAGCCTGGGCTGTGATAACTACTTTTTAACACATAGACCTACATGCTTGCATACTACCACATGTGTTTTTTGCCTTTCAGAAAATGGTGAATAATTTAATGCCATCAATATTTAATACGGTAAAGCCAACGCGTAATGAGTGAGTGGGGCTGAGTCTGTTCTCCTGTGATGCTGTGTGCTCTGTTTGACAGAAGAGTGAAGAAGGACGAGTAAGTGTCCCTGGTGATCTGCGAATTTGAAGTGAGTCTACAGTCAGAGCAAGCTACCCGACCTCCAGACGTTATGCAGGCTTTACTGTCACAATGACCGTGACCGTTAATGTTATTACCCTGCTGATTCATCATCGCTTCAGCTTCAGCATGACCCCATCTGGCAAGGCTGAACTTTGTCCAGCTGTATTCAGGCAGTGGGCACCAGCGGGACAGGAGCTGGGAACCTGCTACAGTCTCAGCTCCACCGAAAACAGGAACCTATTGCTTTGCATGATAAGGAGTTACACTGTTTATCAAACTGCCAGGCCTCTACCTTCATTCTTTTTAAACCTCAAAGCCATTCTGATATTCAGTTCTGATTTTATGCAACCATTTCTTGAATCTGCTTTAACATTTTCTGCGCCTTTCATTTAGAAAAGCCAGTTTTCATTCGTTCACACATATTAAGGAGAACTGTAAGAGAATATATACATAATAAATACAACACTACTCATGTTTGAGTGACAAGCTTAGCATCAGTGTAGAATTGGACTCTGTAGTACTAAAGTAGTGGTTTGGAAGATTGTGTGTGCAGCAGTGGACTGAATCAGGTGATAATAAAAGAGCACTGAAAGAATTGAGAATTTCAGAACTTCATGTAAACAATGAGGAAATAAGTAATTCAAAAATTAAGTGAACATTACAAGAGCAGATTTTTCCCATGTGTTTTATCAACATACAACTTTACTTTTACATGCAGTGATGGTATAAGTTACTTTATGCAGACATCGGTCAGCACCACTTTATATGCTTCAATAGTAGTAAAGAAAATCAGCCTAAAGACCCATTTCTAGTAGTTTGTTCTACGCCCTTTTAGAGAAATATACTGAGTCAGAATTGTTCATAATGGTGGGAAAGGGTGTCTGAAACAGTTAGTGGTTCTAAAAGTGACCTTGTCCAAAAAAATGCATTGAATGGTTACAGATGGACTGCCTGATGTGTGTTTCAGGATTGTTTTCGGACAAGTTCTTTGTCTAAAATGTTTTTAAGGATATTCATGGCCAAGTGATTTCTGCAGTGAACCGTATTCCAGATAAAATAGTGAATAAAAGGGCTACATTTGCATTGTAGACATTACGGCCCCACTTTTCTGTCACTGGCCCTGTAAAGAAACTCTGAGTCAGTACGTTTCTGAACAGTGCAGCCTTGTACTCTTCATGACTCAGTCTGACTTCATTCAATGACGTCTCAGAGACTGAATATTGCTAAAATTAGGAAATGCAATGGAATCTTCCTTTAAGGGGTTGCATTTCTCTGGCACATGTATTGTATTTTATTACTTTTTTGTGGTTAATGCCACAGTTGGACTTCCTATGAACCAACAAATTAACAAAAATTGCTGTCTGGTTAAATATTTTTTTGGACAACAGGTGCCAGATTTGAAGTCCCACGCAGAATCTGTCTCTCGTTCACATGCATCACACATGTTTCTACAAATCTTCAGTTTGGAACAAAAATGAAGGATATCAGTTATTTATAAATAGAAACAGACATTGTGAGTGTAATCTGTAGGGTCCACATGCCTGTATGTGATGCATGAACATAAAGGGGATTTCCCATTAAACAGAACTCCTTCATACATTTTATATTTTATAGATGTCAGTAAGTCATGTTTTGTCCTAAACCACATGAGCCAGCCTGTACCAGTGAAGAGCAGGGTGCAGTTTTGGCAAGTCAAGAGAGGGTTTGAGGATGCATGGAAAAGGTTTTGGTGTCTTTTGACTTCTAGTGTTTCTTAGCAATCCAAGTGTAATAACTCCAGGAGCAAAATTTAGATTACTTTATATGGCGTCAGCAGAATAGTTTTTTTGCCAAACCATGTGTAGTGTGAGGTTTTGAGATGGATTATGGGTACATCATATGTCACTTACTTCCCAATTACCTGAACTGAACTGTGTGTTTGTATGTGTTGGTGTAGTATCATGTATGTTTTATGTACAGTGAGGGAGAGGTGGGATGCACCATGCTGTTTATCCTCCACAGATGTTTCAGCTCAGAATGTAACCGTCCTGCTGATCGCGCATACAGTCATTACCACAGCTCTTCTGTAGATTAGGCTTTGCAGCACTGCAGTGTGTTGCCTAGAATCCCTGTATTCTTTCACTCTGGTAGTGGAATATTTATTGCTGTTGTGCGGGCAATCTGGAGCACAAGGGCAGTATAATGGGATTACACCTCCCTCTGTTGTTCTGCCTGCACACAGTACATTTCCAGGTACTGCAGTGTCCACTGGTGAGCCTCTTTCAAAAAGCAGCTAATTTCAGGGTGTGGCACATATGAGCTGGTCTCTCAACAAACACACCTTCACCAGTCTGCATCTGCCAGAGCTTGTTTTCAGCATTCCTAGCCTGAATTGACCCCCTTAAGCACAAGGCCTATTATTTTGACATTTATCTGTAAACTGTTACAAACCACCAAGTCTACTGCTACTAATCTGTTCCAAAACTACTGTCAACAAGTCTACAGCTAATGTAAAATATTTTAACATTTATATACATTTTCCCTTTTCCCCTTAACCAACATGTAGTTGTAAGGTATTAAAAGTGTATAACTTACCTATTAGCACTGTGCTAACTGTATGCCTAATCATTACACTCTTGCTTCAAACCATCTTAAATAGACCTACATATGTTGCTTCTGACACATGTATGACATCGTTATCTGTATTTAAAAAATCAACCCTCACGTACTGATTTTTGAGGTATGCAGCATCCTCCTTACAATTTAGGTTCCAGTGAGATGACTTAGGCACGTTTGCACTGATAATTTACTACTAAAGGTGCAAAACGTGTCATGTCTTTTGATGAACAATTTTTAGGGATGGATGAATTGCAAATATATGTCTGTGTTGTAACTTATGTAACTGCACTTTTCTGGACATATCAGAGATAATGTGCTCACCACCTTCATGCTTCATTACAAAGAGCATAATTATTCCTGTTTATTGGTCTTGGTGAAGCCCAGTGTGTGTGTGTGTGTGTGTGTGTGTGTGTGTGTTTATTCATATTTTCCCCACCACGTTTTTGCTGTTCCAGATAAAAGCATATTGAGATACATTTCAGGTCCCCAAGTGTTTCTCTAAGTATAATGGTATCATATATTTTTCACCTTCAACTGGGACTATGAAGGATGTGTTCTTGATTCTTTAGAGAGATGAGCAAGTGTGATGGAGCTTTGTTTTGTTTTGTTTTCCTTCCTCAGGTATGAGAAGGTGCCAGTGATCCTGGTGGGGAATAAAGTGGATCTGGAGAGTGAGAGGGAGGTGTCGGTGAGTGAAGGTCAGGCTCTGGCTGAGGAGTGGGGCTGCCCCTTCATCGAGACCTCGGCCAAGAGCAAGACTATGGTGGACGAACTGTTCGCCGAGATCGTCCGGCAAATGGACTATGCAGCACAGCCGGACAAAGACGATCCCTGCTGCTCCTCCTGCAATATACAATAACCCTCCAGAGCGAGAACTCACACACACTTTCTGTACACACACAAACACATAGACACACACATTCAGATATCATCATACAGACACACACACACACGTTTCAGTGGATGTTCTTTTTTGGTGCATCAGTTTTATCATAGTGTAATTAATTCTGGCATATATGTCCTTGACTGAATGGGAAAAAATGTGAGGATTTTTTGTCACTTTAATAACTGAATGACTCTTTACTGAACCACAGAGAAGTGCACTGGCCTTATGAGTGTTCCATTTCCTGATGGAGGAGGAGACATCTGCGGGATTTACTGGTCTCGTACGGGTTGCTACTTCTCAGTGCAGCACTATTTAGCCTTTTTTTTCTTATCTTTCTTTTTATTTGTACATTTTTTTCTTGTTGATCTGACCTACTTTTCGTTGGATGGTTGAAGAGGTGAGTGTTTCTGACCGTGTGTCTGAGACAAAGCAATGAAATCAGCCTCCTCAACCTCAAGCATTAAACTTTAATGAAAGATTGATTAGAGAGTGAAAAAGAGGACGATACACACACTCCACTGACACTACCAAAAAAAAACTTCAAAAGGCCTCCTGGTTTTTGTTTTTCTTTTTGCTTTAGTCTCTGATTTTTGTGATGAATGGGACTACAGGCCGATTCTGTTTTTTTTTTTTCATTGAAAATCAGTGTGATGGTGCTGTATCTCAGTTGTGTTTTCTCTTTTTTTGGGGGGGTGGGGGTGTCACAGGACTCATACCACAGGATGCCCAGGACTCCTTTAGTTTGGAACTAGTTTCAATTATTTCGTTAACAGCCTTTCAGTTTCGTTCCGGGAAAAAAAAAAGTTTCTGAAAGTTAGGTTATACATTTTCTCAAATGGTGCCATTGGACTCCGCTCTCCTCTCAGTGTTTCCCGGACAGGGGCATGAGGAGAAAAACCATCTCAAACTGAAAATTAAGGAAGTCACTCATAGTTATTAAAATGAGGATGTAGATGATGTGGACGGCCGTATTGTAAATACGTTAATGGATGTTGCCGGTTCCTCTCCTGCTACTTCACCCCGTTGAGGGGTCGTGGACTGAATGCATGGTCAGAAACCGACGAGCAGACAGAAGCGATTGAGATTACCGAAGGTGGTTTGAAAAGTTTGAGCCAAACATTTCGATCACTCCTGTCCAACCAGAGGAGCGAGGTGCTGTGTATTCATTGTTGATTTTCTATTTTTTTATGTGAACATTTACTCTCTACCCTTTCCTGAATGAATGGTGACACTCTTTCATTTGGCACCTCAATAAAGTGTGTTCAACACGTCACCCACCTGTTCCTTACGGCTTCTTTCCTCGTTTCTGGTGGAGATAGAACTATGTTACAGAAAAATATGTGTCAGTGTCCTATCTTATATTGTCTCATTTGCCATGTTCTGGTCGGATTTGCTCAGATAGTTCACCTAGACCCCATTGCATTACATGTGTTGGGGTTGGTGATAGTGAAATAGCAACAAACAAAAAAAAATTCATATCTGTTCTATAGTCAGTTGTAATCTGGGCTGCTGACAAATAGTAATATGATAATATACTCAATAATATGGACTCAAGTAAACTTTTGATGAGCTTATTCTGTTATTTCATTTCATTTGTATGGCAAACACTTTTGTCCAAAACAACTTACGTTTTGAAGGAACACTGGAGTTTCAAACCAATGCTCTTTCCGTAGCATTTACACATGATTATCTTAATTACATTATGTATTTAATGTGTGTGTAAACTGTCACAATCGCAGCACAGATTGTTTGGAACATTTTGGGAGATCCCCCATTCACTCTCATAGCACTTTTTGGACAGAATAGCATGACACAGGAAGGTGGGGTAGTATCATTTTTATTGGTGTTTCTCAGTCTTTTTAGTACTGTCCAAATCCACCATGTCAGTCATTTTTATGGACTGTGCCTTCCGCCTGTAAAACAAGCTGCAGAAATAGCCCTGGGTAAAGCACTCAGCCACACTGCAAAAATTGTTCAGGGACTGTGACAAAGTGTTGACTTGACCTCTAAATTCCCCAGATCTGAATCAGAGTGTGGGACACACTGGACAAACTAGTCCAATTAATGTAGGCACCACCTCACAAGTTAAAGGGCTTAAAATTTCGGCTAACGCGTTGGTGCTAGATACCACAGCACACCTGCAGAGGTCTTGTAGAAGTCCATCAGATGTTTTTGCCCTTCACATTATTACCAACACAATAGTTGGCAAGTCGTTTCAATGTATTGGCTGACTGATGCCTGTTTATGTGCATGTGTGCATCCTGCTTTTGCCTTTTATACAAAACAGAAGGTGTGGAAAAATCCTAAAAGTGTTTTAATTTAAAAGATCACTCCCTCCGGAAGAATTCTGGCAGTAAATCTGAGAGCAACCCCCATTCAGCAGTTACAAACTAATTGTAACAGTTGCTCAGTGCCACTGAAGTGAGAGAAACAGCTGCTAGAGATGTTGAAGATGAAAATCTGCTCTGTCCGGTTTTGCACTGGATGGTTTACACTTCCAAGAAGGATTAGGGTGTCAATTAACAAAACAATCTGTTGTTTGTTTTAAAACCTTAAATTAAGGGTCTTGCTAATTGCACACACTTACATGACATCTGTATTGTGTTATGGGCAACACATTTTGTGCTACTGTACACACAGTCAAGTGTGCCATGCTTAGCTGGATACACATATCAAGTTAAGGACACTCCTTTTTAACGTGTGTGTAGGGTGTGTTCAGGCTTTAATAGTAGGTTTTTTGCCATTAAAATGAACCCTGGTGTGACTGCTCTGCTCGGTTCTCCAAGATATTTCTTGCCTATAAATGTTCTGTGTGTTTGCCCTTGTATTAACTTCTTTGTGAGAACCTAATGTCCTCATAATGTTAGGAATCTATGCAATGCTTAGTATACAGGCATAGTAGATAAATCAGGTAAACAGCAGCATGACATATACAGAAAAGAAAATACAAAGACAAGAGCAAGAGTTGGTAGAAGAGGTGCAGCACTGGCAGAACAGATAGGATTTTAATTGAGTTTTGGGGAAAGAGAGAGAGGAGGTTTTTAATGGAGATTCTGAAGGAGGGAGGTCCATTGTTTGGGAGTCACTATGTGAAATGATCTGCCTTCCAATAAAGATAATTGAAATTCGAAAGATTTGAGCAGGCCAGTTCTACAGGAATGTAATGAGGTGTAGCTCAGGTATAGTCTTGGATGAGAATTGTCCTCACAAATTAAGTAATACCAATCTGTGTTAGTGACAATACACATAAATATGCTTCTGTTTAGTTTACTACTTAGTGACACAATATCAGAACAGGCTGAGAGGAACTTCAAATTAATATTTAGGTTACTCTGGAGTATTTGGCTAAGTGTCCATTTCCCAAGTCCTGATACTGTGAATTCATATTTTTTTCCTAGCACAGTACCTTCTGGAGTGATAACTCTATTGCAAATGCACACAATATGATCCGTTTAGGTGTATTTAGGGTTGTCTCTTCTGTGTCCTCCACTCTATATGTTCATGAGTTCTGGGCCATAATAGTGAGCACACAATAATACAACATGTTATAGCTACAGTAAGTGTGCCAGCTGCTTTGCTTCAACCGCTTGTGGGTTTTAATTCAGTCATCAGTGTCCTTTTCATGGCGTGAAATAAGCAGTCGAAATGCTTTTGGTGCGCTCCAGAAATGATTTCTCCCATCTTTAGTTGGATCATCAGTAAAGATGCGTCCTGAGGTTTTTCATGCAGGCTCCATTACCATAGAGGAACTTGTAAGCTTTGAGATGTGCAGATTTTTTTCTCCTATCCCTACATTTAACCACCAAGGTTCATCTTTGCCCCCTTTAACCATCAAGCATCAAAGACAAGGCTCCTTTCTGTCCTCTTTTAACCTCATCATCTGTTAATCGTGTCTTTTGGTTTTCATGTTGATGCTAATCATTATCTCTCATGTAAAGCAGTCCTCATCTGCTGCGAACAGCAGTTCCTGGCCACTAAAGGTTGTTCCTGATCTCCCTGGAAGATATTTTAAGGTTTTTTTAAGGACTTGCCTCGGGCAGGCTGGTCATATCCAACATCTTCACACCAGTGGTTTCTGCTGTTTCTGTTTCATTTTTTCGCACTATTGATTTAGGCAAGGCAAAAACAAGAGAATGTTATGTGTTTTCAGCTAGTGCAAGAGAAACCAGAGCAATGCTGTTGTGGCAGTCATGCTTAGTTAAGTTTAGAAGGAGTGGATACAGGTGCACCAATGAGAATGGTCTAATCACAGTCACAGAAAAAAAAACCAATCGATAAATACATAGTCAGGAGCTACGTTGAAAATCAAAAGGGGCAGACAAGGAGCAACGAGGGCAGATCCAGGACCAAACAGGGTAAAAAACAAGCAAAATACACAACGAGCAAACATAACAAGGCCTAGAAACTGGACACAGAACACCAGTTATTGTGCAATAGCCCATGGACAGTTTAAACAGAGCCCTGATGAGCTTCAGCTGTGCCCCGAGTGACCGCGGGGGCGCAACTCTCAGAATTCCAGCAAATCAGATCCACGTTTTACTGAGGGAGGTGTGGCAGGGGGTCTGACAGTCTGAGCACAAAAGTGCTATTATTCCAAAACAATAAGTCACACAAATACATTTGCAGGAAATAGTCTGCAATCAATTGCTCTGTTCTGTGTTTTCAGCTCGAGTACAGCTTGAGTTTATAGCAACAACAGCAGTACATTCAAAATCATTTAAAACTTCGATTTCAGGTGAGTTTATAACTTTCTTTCCTCTTCTGTCTTTTTGGAGAAAGGAGGTTTGCAAATGTTACAAATGTAAACACAATCATTCAAATATGGTCCCTGTATAAGTATATATCATTTCCATCATGATTATTCTAAACAGAGACAGTAATAATAAAGATAAGGAAATCACCTCCATGAGTGGAGATATATACACTATATATTACTTAAGTAATATATACATAATAAATCGTGTAAATATATTGTGTATGTATGTGTGTGTGGATACTGATATGAAAGTGAAAGTGAAAGTGATGACCTACTTCATTAGGAACACAGTCGTTGTCTCTTCACTGACTCATTATAAACCACATATATTGTATCTCCATTTGATCTGCACTCTGTATTTCACAATTAGACTGTAGTCCATCTGTTTCTCTGCACCCCTTTACATCTGTTCATCAATGTTCAGAATCACAGGATCACCTGTGAGCAGATATAATCCGGGTGATGGGTCATTCGGTGACACTGTCATGAATGACAGAAAGCACTTGTTTGATTTGTTCTGTGAAGATCTTGCTTCGATACACATGTTAAAGCAATCATGTCACACAGCTACAGCAAAAGGTTAACGTGTGTTGAAGTCTTCACACTGGAAGTTGCTGCAGGGATGGATGCAGAGAGCTCAGTTTTCTCTTTCTCTTTCTGTGAAGCCTGTCCTGTGAATGTAGTGCAATGAAAGAGCAAGACCTCAGACAGGAAGAGCACTTCAGTTTTCTGAAGTCTGAAAAGTGTTTAGTGGAATTCAGTGACTCCTTATTTCTGTTTCGGTATGAATTTTTTAGAATGATACAGAATCCAAAAAGCAAAATGAAGATCAATGCACATTGTCTTAAAGACAATCGGTTAAATTGTATTTGTGTTAGTGTTGCTGCATCCCACTCATTGTTATGAAATGTCATCCCCCGCAGTATTCCTAACGTTGTACAGGGAGAGTGAGTTATGGTTGTCTATTCCTACTCAGTGTCTCTCTCCCTCCTGTCAGCCTCCTGCACACACAGAGCCGCTTTCAAAGAAAGCCTTACATAAGGTAGTATGATGTGGTGTGATGCGTGGGCAGAGGGGAGATGCTCAGAGAAATCTCAGGAGAGCCTGCAGTCTGGAGTCTACACTCATGTTTTGGTAATGAGCTGAGTCATGGTTTTACCTGAGTGTGTATGTGTGCAAGAGAAATAGTATAGGTACCTACAGGTTTTGGTTGAGAGGAGAGAGAGAGAGATACAGAGAGAGAGAGAGAGAGAGAGAAAGAGAGAGAGAGAGAGAGAGAGAGAGAGAGAGAGAGAGAATCTGCTAAGCATTGAGTTTCCTATGAAATTGCCAACTTTGGCCCATTTTAGGGGGTTTCATGGAGAAAGGGAACCAAGAAGGAGTGGAGAGCGACGGAGTGAGAGTTTTGAACTTGGGTTTCAGTTAAAATCTTTATATTGGTTTGTTTGTGTGCCTGTGTGTGTGTGTGTGTGTGTGTGTGTGTGTATGTGTGTGTGTGTGTGTGTGGGTGTGTGTGTGTATATGTGTGTGTGTGTGTGAACAGGGCTTTTTGAATTTATAGATCAGTCCAAACTGATCTTCTGTCTGTGGAGCCATTATCAGCAGATAATAATTCTGCAGAGCTACACATGTTCGAAAATGATTAGATTCATATATCTGCATTCTTTCCATGCAGCTCATTCCCTATAGAATCCATCTGAGTTACAGATCAGACACGGCAGCACTGAGCCCCTTAGTAACTCTACGGAAAGAGAGAAAGAGAGAGACAGACAGAGAGAGGGGGAGGAGGGGTTTCACAGAGATAAAGGGAGAGGAGCTCCAGAGAATGGAGGAGGCGGAGAACAGTAGGAGAGATGTAAGGAAAGGCCGGTTAAAGGGGAGAGTAGGGGGAGAGAAGAAGGGAGATTTGAAACACAGCCGTGATGTGAGAGGACTTGTGAGAAGGCTTAAAGGAATATTCCAACATTTTTAGTCTAACTTCTATCTGCTTCATTTGTTGCAAATCTCCAGAACTGTAACTTTTCAGGAAAAGCAAATTAAGCAGATTCTTATGTAGTCAGTTGATTCCATTGACCTGTTCATTATTTGTTATTTTTGCTGAGATATCATGTGTTTCAGTAACTACACCTGCATTGGCCATGGCTATTAGAGCCCAGAATTAGTAAAGAGGTGTGATCCTGTTCCCCGTTCCCCGTCTCCCGAATACTAGTTTTCCCTTCTGTACTCCCTGTCTCTCCTCGTTTTCTCTCTGTGCCTATATTTATGAACAGTCTATGTTAGTTCCCTTGTCCCCTACCTAGTGTGTCTGCTCCATTTGTATCGCGTCCCGCTTATTAGTTACACCTGTCCCTCATTTCCCTTTAGTCCCCCTGTGTCTTGTTTGCTTCCCTTATTTAAAGCCCCACCCGATCCCCTGTCCCTTGAGTCTGTATTTGTCTCCCTACATCTGTTTGGTTCTGTATCTTGTTTCTCCTGTCTTAATAATTATTATTGTCTTTCAGGCCCGTGTTCCTCCCGTTCTGCCCTGAGTCAGTGTACGCTCCTACACCCTCTGCCCGTGTCCACGTTTTCCGGCCGTGTTTGGGTTTTTGTTTTTTGTTGTTCTTTTGAGGAGCACAGATATTGTGCTATTGCCCTGTTTATTTATTTTGTGTTTTGTGTTTATTCTTGTGCTGCCTACTTGTTTCACTGGGGTATAAATATGCGGTGATACAGTGTGCGGTGATACAAGATGGTTCCTCATGTCCGTATCAGTTTAAAAAAGCTTTTTTTTGGCCATCTCATTCTGACCAAACCACATTTGGACAGTCCAAAAGTGTCCACTGTCCAAATGTGTTTTGAGTCATGATCTGGATAAAAGTATCAATCTTGTTGTTTGTTTTAAACTATTCTATATTGTTGAAAACAATTTGCACTGAAAATATGTACATTTTAATGGCAAGGTGCCATGGCAACACATGACCTGGCAATTTCACACTTTACTTTGCAGAGGTTTGATTGGCTGTATATCGCAAGTGGGGACATGCGCCATCAGGAGATACAGCAGTGCATCATTCATTCACCCTCCCTTTAAAGCTGCAATACTCAGAGCTGGATAGTGTCACTAAATAATGTATCTACAATAGTATTTTCTTTTGAAGACCTCAGCAGTCATTGTCAAGATGGTGTTAACCCCACTTTCAGTATAGGATCTGAACATCGTCACATCATATCGTGCTGCTACTGGAGCTAAGCACTAGTCTCGGGAATTTCCTGACCGTGTGCTGTATCTGGCAACAATTTACTGATGTCCTGGTCTATGTGTGTTTGTGTGTGTGTTGCACAAATTCAGGATTTAAAAATGACGAAAAATGACGTCATGTTACATGAATTTATGTTGAACGTTTACTATGTGTGATAACATATGTATAGAGAAATTATCAAAAACATTGAACACTGAACTATGTAGGCTATAGAATGCATATAAACCAAGGAGATTCTCTCAACCAGTCAGGATCTATGGGCTGGAACAAAAGCTGCGAGGATTTGATTGCATTTATACACAAAATCATTAGTGATGTCTGGAACTGATGACGGGGAATTGTTTCTGGATCATAAATTCCAGTCCATAGAGGTACTAGATGATGCTCTATACAGTTCCACTGCTCAACAGCATGGATTGGCATTAGGTGTGTGTTGGGCAAGGAAAACCTTAAATGTGGATAGCAGCAGGAATTCTGGGCAATAGTTGGGTGCCAATGCTCTAGCTGACTCTTGCCAATGTTCATGGTGACAACAGGCTTGTGTGCAGTTGCTCCGTTCTTTTGGCAATGCTTGTCTTTTGACATTTTACAAGCCATGAGTGTGTAATTGAAAGTCTGTGCCAGCAGTGAGTGCCCCTTAAAGTAGCTAAATTTACTCATTAGAAAGAGTGGCTGAACAGGCAGTGTAGGCACCTTAAAGTTTAGAACATTGCTTCTCTACTTGTTGATCTTTCTACTGACTCATATAACTATTCACTGTGTTAATGATCTGAGTATGTGTGTGTGTGTGTGTGTGTGTGTGTGTGTGTGACAGAGAGAGAGATGGTTCTTATCAGTGTTGGAGCAGATGGTGATTCTCTGTCTATTTTAGAGATGATTACACTCCTCTTCCTCTCTTTTGTTCTCCACTGTCAGCTCGTTTTGTCGGACAACAGAACTGCAGTGTGTATAGTGATAACAATAACAGGCATCTATGCATTTCCAGAGCCACCACCACTCTCTCTCTCTCTCTCTCTCTCTCTCTCTGTCTCTCTCTCTCTGTCTCTCTCTCTCTCTCTCTCTCTCTCTCTCTCTCTCTCTATCTATCTCTATCTCTCTCCGGGGTAGAAATGCAGTATCAGTCCTGCCTTGTGTGTGTGTGGAAAGGCTGCAGTGCTCTGCAAATATGTATCTTCCATTCAGTGTGCCATCAAGGCGAAATGCAGAAGGATCTGCATGAGCATCTCAAGCACCATCAGGATTCCACAAAAACAGTTGTGGGGCATCCCGTCTTAAAGTCGCAATGGACAACACTTTATCAAAGCTGTCAGATTTGTTGCACTGCAAGGACATGGTGTTTCCTCATAGTAGGCTAAACAATGAACCTTGTTTTGATAACTGAATAATAGACTTATGTTTTCTCTCCGTTTAATGGTGTTTGCAAGCTTGTACGCTCTGGGACCAGAAATGACTGGGAAGGGGAGACCACTGCAGGGAATGTAATGCATTTCAGAGCACACTGGAATTGCAGAACAGGGAGCATCATTCACATACTCAGCAATCAATAAGTATTGATGGTTATATATATATATATATTAAATACAGTGCAGTTATGCTTCAGTCCTTACAAGTAAGCTGAATACATTACATTGCCCAATTTGAAATGACTTTATTGTCATCTGTAACTCTGTCAGAAGATTCTAAACTTGCAATTTGCTTGTAAGTAGAGGTAGAGGTGATTTGATATGTATTTTACACTATGTTTTAAACTAAAATATTATAAAATTGAATAAAGTATATATAGTAAAAAGTATAGGCAGTCATAGATTAGTTAAACAATGTTAATAAGCCTAGAATTCTGAAGGTCAGTCTCTATGTATCTTATTTAGATTTTCTTGCATGGTGATGTTATCTATGTTTAGTATGATGTGACTCTCAATTACAGACAGCCCTTTTTAATCTATTGTCCAAAGCAAAGATACTTAAGTGTGAAAAAACTTGTGTCTGCAATGTCTTGTAACCTTTCTGGCAGCTTCAGCAGCCCCTAAGTGTCTGTGTGTGTGTGTGTGTGTGTGTGTGTGTATGCGTGTGTGTATACTGCACCACAGCAGCAGATGAGGCTGCTTTCCTGCCTTTCCTGTCAGGGAAGCAAGAGAGCGGGTGGGCGGCTGGTGAAGGAATGAAGAGAAGAACAGAGCCGAGTCTTTCATCCCTCAGCCCAACATAGTCACGAGTGGGTGGTGTGGAGGCACCACAGCCAGTTTACACCCTGAGCTTCTCTCTCGCTTTCTCCTCTATCTCTATCTCTCTCTCTCTCTCTCTCTCTCTCTCTCTCTCTCTCTTTCACACACACACTCTCCCTATCACTCTCACTCTCCATCTCATACACAGCACATATTAGAGGACAATCTGATTATCTTACCCTAAAGAACCTTTTGATGAAAGCTTCTCTAAACAACAATTTTTTTAAATTAAATGTCTCCCAGTGGTGCAGCCATCAACCTATAGATTTTTTTTTTTGTCCCTGGTGATGCCTTAGCCATCTGTTGCAGATTAATCTGAATATTATGTGATTTGAATTATTAATTGCTGTGTAGTTTTTTGTGACCCATCCAAACAACATCTCATTGTATTTATGCAGTGATAATAAAGATATCTTCTGTCTTAGGTGACCATAGGGAACATCTTCCCCATCACTGAGCATGTCATGCTCGCCATTTGGCCTTCGCCTCAATGTGCATTGAGCGGCTCAGTGACATTTTCGTTTGCAGCAGTCCAAAAGGATGCCGTGACAGCCTGCATGTGTCTCAGAGGAAGCATATGAATGCCTTCAGCCTCCACCTGCCTGTTATTGTGGCACTGTGTGATCAGAGGAAACCTACCTAAGCAGGAAAAACTAAACTGTGGTTGAAAAAAACAGAACAAACAAACCAGAATCTTCATGTAATATAAAATTACAGCCTGATTATTTTTTCCTAGAATCGTTCATCGAAGCCACAAACCATTTAGTACAATGCTTTACATTCTGAACCCCTGCACAAATTAGTGCTTTCCTTGCTATGACAAACCCACCACAACCTTGAAAGGCATGTTTTTTACCTAATGTATTGGATTTTTGTGTTGGAAGCATGGAAACCACTAAAGGGAGCAGAGTAGGAGGCTTCCCGCACCAGATATAATAGTGTACTCATTTCTCTACACTGCACTGGTAGACATTCATGCTGTGCACCTGCATAAAACTCACTTGGTACTGAAAAACACAAGCAACATGTTCATTTATTACCATGCATTAGGGATTGTGCAATGTGTTCTAATGCATTTCTGAAAGGTAAGATGCTTATGATGATGGTGGTCATGTGATTTCATAGATGTTAATGGTCCTACTTCTTAAAGGACACAGATGTGAAAAAATACATTTTTGCATGGAGCTGAGGTTTCTTATCAATCTTTTATGGAATAATTATATTTCTCAATTGTTCTTAATCTTCAGGTCAGGCCTGTTGTGATTATAATAATAGCAGCATTTCAGGTTTTCATCATAAAGCAGTGCAGTGTCAGCCTCACTGTGAATCACAGAGCAGATCTAAGGAGGAATGAAAACAGATCAGCCTTAAAGTAATGTGATATTTGTCATTTCTTTGTGATTTGAAAAAAGGTTTGGGATGGAAAGTAGTTTGGCAGATTACTAGCCTAAATAGAAAAAATCCCCCCGGATGTCACTGCATGCGGTTCTCTGCTATTCTCACTGAGTGAATCACCACTCCAACTGCTGTTCTCACTCAGGGAATTCCCTGGTAGAGTTGAAACCATGTGTTTTTCTATGTTTTGTATTTTAACTCTCATGATACATCATCCTGAATATGTCTCTAAGATGCATATGCTTCTGTTCATTAATTAATATATTAATTACTGAATAAAAAAATTCTATGGTTCGCAGAAAAGTGGTCATTTAAACAACAGACATTAGAGATGAGCTATCATTACATCACTATATCTTAGACCCACAAATTCAAATGAGAAAAGAAATGATTTTTGCCTTAAACTTCAGCCCAAATGTGGCATCCAGGTCCCCTCTTTTGTTGTTCCAAAATCAGAGGCCACCTTCAACCTACTTGGAAAGCAATTTCATTTCAATTTGTGGGATGTGGAGCTGACTGCAGTGTCCGCAATCATCACTTTTACACACTCCAGTGAACTCTGCTCAGGTGCTGGCCTTCAAACTGTCACTCAAGCCAAAATGGTTTCCGGCTAGGAAAGTTCCTTAGGGCCAGTTTCCATCACTTTCCTATTATGGTTCCAAAGTGAGATGTTTCCAGGTATCATCGCACTACTGCCAGGGACCTGACGATACTTGAGAACAATCACAAGCCTTCTTGTTTCTTTTAGTTTCTTCCATTATTTTGTTTATTGTTTATGCCTTGAAGATGCTCCTTTACTTCTATTACCCTTGGTCCGTGTGGCATCAACCTCCATAAAATCCATGAGAGTGTTTCTTGCAGGAAGAAGAGAAGAATGCCTTGCTCCTGGGGGCCCAACAGCTCTGTGCAATTTAAAGTCTTCCATGAAAAAAATATGGAAAATACCCAAATGTGCAGGACAGAGGGACCACCGTGACCTGGTTGTGAAAATTATGATCTTGCCCAGTCTGCTCTGGATATTTGGTCTTCACAGGACTTTTGGCGGCCTCTGGTGTGTGGCAGCTGGTAGTGGCGCTTCACAACAGCTCCAACTAGTGGACACTTAAAGGAGCTAAACATGAGAGCCCATTCAGTAGAAAAATACTTGTTTTACTTTTTGGAAAAATAAAGTGTGTGATATAATAAATAAACACTGCCACAGTTTTAAATGTATCGTCTACTTCTCAGCATGTTATTGTATAGCAACTAAGCTGCATAAACACTCCATCTTTGTTCGCGATGGCATGTATTTACATATACAGTACCTGTCTATTCAGCCTTGAGCAGTTTAGCTTCATCCATGCAAATTGAGTTTTTTTTGTATAAGACACAATTCAGGGCAGACATTCGGAACAGAGGTCATTTACATAAGTAAGTCTTAAAGGCACAGTAACATAAAGATGAAGATGGGAAAAAAGTCTACATAAACTCACACGAACGTACTTAATGGACCTGAGTGGAGTTTACAGTAATGCGTAGCCGTTGTTTGAAGGGTACCACTCACTCTATCAAGAATGTATGTATAAAAGTAAACCATACTGCGGGACAGCCAGTTTTGAA
>JBBMFX010000002.1:13844631-13865372 GCA_037832545.1 Rhabdalestes septentrionalis | reverse complement strand
TGTGTCTGTGTGTGTCTGTGTGTGTCTGTGTGTGTCTGTGTGTGTCTGTGTGTCTGTGTGTCTGTGTGTCTGTGTGTGGCATGTAGGGAGTGTTTTCTGTCATGTGTCCACACCCAGACATCTTCCTGGTGGCCAGAATTGAGAAGATTCTTCAGGGAGGAATAACTCATTGCGCAGAGCCATACATGAAGAGCTCTGACTCCACCAAGGTATAGTGTGTGTCTAAGTATGTGTATATAGGGATTAAAAGAAGTCTAAGTTTCCTGTTATTTACCACTGCTTTTGGTTGCTGATTTTTTTAAAATCCAAATCATAATTGTTTTGAAAACTATAGAAAATAAAAACCTTATTTTGACATAACTTAGATCTATTAAAGGGAATGTAAAAAACCCATGAGACTATGGTTTTTCACTGTCTTTAATTGTAAAAGTGAAAAAAGCTAGTTAGCTACTGCCTTGCCCACACTACAGGATTTCTGACCTGATGCTGAACATTATAACCGACTTGTGTGTATTCTGTAGTACATTTTACAATAATGAAATGTTTTGGGTTAGTACCAGTTTTAGGCAAGTGTAAAAAGAGAATGTTAACTTGGCATAACATGATTTTTTTAGATGCACGCATGGAAACTAGCTTCAGCATAGCAGTGGGGGTAGGATAGATTTTATCCATCCCTCAGCTCAGCTCTCTGTTGAGCTCAGCTCTTGATGGTTGCTCATGTTTCACTCCTGACATCATCACCATTTCTTATGGGACAATCAGCGTCCCCCTTACATAACAGGATAAAGAGTCACACATATAATCAGTGCTGTAAATCAGCAATGCCATTTAAAATCTCTATTTGTATGAGAGGACTGCACTCAAAAAGTCATAGAAACAGTGTGCAGGCACTTGGATTGCGATCTGGAACGAGTATAGTGATTAATAATCACCGCCTGATGTACTCAAGTAGCAGTTACTGAACGTTTCATTGAATAGAATTTACATTTCTGATATGGATCTAAAAAGCTAGATAAGTATTAGTCAGGTTTTTCATACTAGATTTTTTTTACTAGATTATGTGTGTGATTGTGTGATTGTGTGATTGTGTGATTGTGTGATTGTGTGTGTGTGTGTGTGTGTGTGTGTGTGTATAAACAGTCATCTAAAGAGATAGAAGATGTGAAAAGAAGATACAATACCCTTAGAGTGCTCTGTGTTGAAATCTTGGCAGTTGTCAGCGCTAAGTGAGTTGTAAATTCAAATCACTCTGCTTTCCTATTCCCTCCTGCTCTCTCCTCACTCAGGCCGCACAGAAGGTGCTGAAGAATGCTAAATTAGCATGCAGTAGGCTCGGCCAGTACAGGATGCCATTTGCCTGGGCAGCCAGGTAGGAAATAAAACTATTGAACTGTCCTTCTATGTGTGTGCTGTACAGATTCACTCCAGCGCTTCCCTAGCTTTAGAAGTTGTGAGTCAGACACCACTCCGGTTTCAGACTGCTTATGTTCTATTCAGCCAAATGGAAAAGAGCTGGTCTGGTTTTCCATGGCAAAGAAAGTAGACAAGGTTTTATATTTTTAGGTAACCTGAAACAATTCCTTGTTTTATAATAAACTTGAATAAACTTCTACTGCTGAATCAAATTCAATGGATTGTAGCAGTCAGAGATTGCCACAGTGTGTGTTTTTCTTTCCAACTGGACAGTTCAGATATACCTTCACAGGAAGGGAAGTCTGTGAGTGTGTTATCTACTCTAGTCTAATGGAAAAAATGACATGACCCCCCACTGGGAAACCTTTGTTCATTTTCCCCCTTTCACTCCCCTTCTCTGTCTCTCTCTTTCTGTCTCTCTTTCAGGCCTCTGTTCAAGGACTCGTCTGGGATGTTGGATAAGTCTGCACGGTTTTCCGCGATCTATCGGCAGGACAGTAACAAGCTCTCCAATGAGGACGTGTTCAAACTGCTGGCGGATTTTAGAAAGTTAGTTTCCCTTCCACTCCCCCACCCTCATTGGCTGTAGGAGACACTTCCAGCCACTTTCCAGAATTACTGTGAGATACTAACTAAGATTTCAAACATTCTAAGATCTCGTTCTCTGTGACCTTGTCAACTGTTTAAACCAGGTTTGAGATGTTTGTCATATTGATTCCCTTTATTGTTAATTTGTTCATTTGATTGCTTATTTTGTCTTAAATGCACAATTTATGTTCCTATCGGATCAAAAGAATGCAGTATAGTTGGAGCTGACACTGAAGAGAGATGTGTTTATGTATGATTGTGACTTCCTTATTATTTTGGTGGCAAATCAAAACCCAACCAGCGAGTGAGCACACAGAGATGTAACTACTTAGATACCACAGAGGGTAAATAATCTGATTGGATAGTTTTCTATTGGACCTTTTTCAAGAATGTACACCGATTGTTACAAACAGCCCTGAAATAGGAGCAACATTGAAATTCTTGCCAAGTTGAAACACAAGTATATTTCTATTGAATAAAAATGAACAAAATACTGCAGGCACATTTTTTATTATATAAAATAATAATATAATAATGCATAACAATGCAGGCTAGCTTTCTTCTCCCATTTGCTCTGTATCTCTCTGTTCTTTCCTCTACTCCTGTCCATCTCCCTGTCCCTTGCCATTGTCTATGACTCTGCTCTCTCTCTCTCTTCCAGGCAGGAAAAGATGGCTAAGCTGCCAGTGATTCTGGGGAATCTGGATGTCACTATTGACAGCGTAGCTCCAGATCTCCCTAGTGAGTCAAACTCCACTAAATAAAATCATGGATGTCCTTGGCTAATGATATTTGCTTTGCATTATTTTTATTATCTGCTACATTTCTTTTAATTCCCTTTTACCATTCCATGTATGTGTGTAGACTGCATAACCTCCTCATATCTGCCAGTGCGTCAGTTTGAGATCAGTGACTGGAACGCGATGATGTTTGAGGTTGAAGAGTTTGTACCATCTATAGCTAAATTCTCTCAGCCCTTCACCATCTATAACAACCATCTGTATGTCTACCCACGGCACCTCAAATATGACAACCAGAAAACCTTCACCAAGGTAAATATTAGCTGTTCTAACTGAAGTGCTTAACTTAAGATATACAAATAACCCACTAACTTAATGGAGGAATTTTATTCATGTCAAATGCTGAATTATTAAAATTGATTGTTTCTACAGGCCAGAAACCTTGCTGTGTGTGTGGAGTTCAGAGACTCCGATGAGGAGGACGCTCTCCCAATCAAGGCAAGACAGCCAGTATAATGTTCACACCTTATCCAGTGTGCACATACATACAAACACTCTCTGTTTATTAATGTTTTTATGCCTAGACAATGATGAAACTATTTCTTTTACATTTCTTTAAAATTTTTAATTAACATTCGAGGAATTTCTCCTGTAGTGTATATATGGCCGTCCAGGCGGACCTCTCTTCACAAAGAATGCCTTTGCTGCTGTACTGCATCATCAGCAAAATCCTGAATTTTATGAAGAGGTAATACATTCAGACTTCTCGTCAGAACAGCTAAGATTCCGTCTGAGTGATGGTTACAAAAAGAAAAAATGGCTCTGCTAAGACATGTATAGGTTCTGAAGTTTAATTCAGTTTTGTGCTGAAGCTACGAGCATAATGTAGGTGTTAATGTGGTTAATTCTGCTATTTTTTGGTTTCTCTCAGTTTAAGATCGAGCTGCCAACTCAACTGAATGAGAAACATCACCTCCTGTTCACATTCTACCACATCAGCTGTGATAGCAACAGCAAAGCTAGCACTAAGAAGCGGGACCAGGTGGAGACACAGGGTATGCCAGGATACACACACACACACACACACACTCATTCATTCACTCAGGCTCTACTAGAGGGATAATACAGAATCAGAACAATTCAAACTAGTGCAATCTCACTCTTGTGCCAGACAGGTTCAGGATTAGGATCAGCAGGGACATGCAAATGTAAGGGAGCATGGTGAAATAATGGCTTTTATTCAAATTAAGCACCTTGTGTGATTTTGGGTCAGATTATTTTTATTTTATTAAATCGGGTGAGGAGGGATGTTCATTTCTGAGAAGAGAAGAGACCCCTTTATCAATTCGAATCCATAATATATATTGGATATCACTTTCTGAGCAACGGTTCAATTTTTGTAATTTGTATATTTTTGAATACATATTTTGAAAATGCATGTTACATTCTCTACACAGTTTACAAACCAATAAAAGGCCGCAAATATCTGGTCCACAAAAAAAAAAAAAATTTCACTCATGACATGTAAATGTAAAAATTTATATCGGTATATCGCAGGAATCCAGATGCATAGTAGGGGATTTTTTTGGTCGGAGCCACTAGCATTCCCTAATAAGCTCTATCACTCTTGTTCCTTTGTGTTTGTGTGTGTGTAGTTGGCTACGCATGGCTCCCCTTACTAAAGGATGGCAGAGTGATCATGAATGAGCTACAGATTCCTGTGGCTGCAAACCTGCCCGCAGGCTACCTCAGCTGCCAGGATGGCAGCAGCAAGGTAAGCCTGCGCTTTGAATGACTTTCATCTCATTTTGTTGTACAGTAAAGAATAAAAAAAATACACAAAGTGTATAGCTGATAGCACAAATGACATTCTGAGGTGTACGTGTCTGTGTGTCTGTGTGTGTGTCTGTGTGTGTGTGCGCGCATGCATGTAGCAGCACACAGGGCCTGAAGTAAAGTGGGTTGATGGAGGAAAACAACTCTTTAAAGTCTCCACACACCTGGTCTCCACTGTCTACACACAGGTAGAGTTTTATCAGAGGTGCAGGGCTTCCTGTTCCCTGTTTACTCTTAACACTAATTACCAAGATCTGTTAAATGCTGTTTGTACAGCAAAAGAGACAAAGTCTTCAGAACAAATTTTGATAAAGTAAGAGCCTTCAAATATTTGGACAGTGTGGCTTGGATGCAGAGCCTGTACAGCTGTGTTGTTCACTTTATGAAACATTTTGTGGAACCTTCAAAAGCAGAAATGGCTTTTTCGGTGCATGGTACTGCTGGAAAGAATGTACAGGATGAAAAGAAAGGGGCATATTGTGTGCTGTCCTTCACAGCAATAAATATATTGCATAAATGAAATGCATGGTGTTAGAATATGCGTGACGTTAGTCTATGAATGTAGACGCTTTGTCTGCACATTGTTTGCACACATGTAGATCCAATCACAATACAGAATTGACTTTGTCAGGATCTATATAGCTAGAGCTAAAAGCATTACAATACCAAGAGTAGTTAAAAATAAGTGTGCATGTTCAAAATGCATTTAGAAAACTTGTGTAGTCAGGGCGTAGTTCTGTGTGTTTATGTGTCTGTAAAGAACCGTTGTGGCTTGAGGTTTCTTTATGTCTGTGATGTAAATTTGATTCTTTTTTAAAGGTATATTTTCCTTCCTTCCATTTAGGATCAACATTTACAAAAATTTTTCCACCACTGTGAAAGCAGCGTATCTACACTCCAGCACACTGGAGGAGAACTGGTCAAATACCTGAAAGTATGAGCACAAATTTGTGTTATAAGCACCAGTACAAAGCTTTCTCTCTCTCTCTGTTTCTGTTTCTCTCTCTCTGTCTCTCTTTATTTTCCTTCTCGTCCCCCTGAAACCTTCTCCCTCCAACCCCCATATTACCTGAACCATTTATTTAGGTAGTTGTGCGTGTGTTTCCTCAGGATGTTTGTGCAGTTTAATACCACTTTTCTAGTGTGCTCAGGGCACTGTGCCTCTGGAGTGCTTGTGTAAACAGGCCATCCCTCTCTGATAACAGAACAGTGACCTCTCACACAGTCATTGTTAGGGGTCCCCCACCCAGGACCTGCTGGGAGTGGGGGTTTTCCACCACAGCACAGAGGTACCCAGATCTACTAGCTGTTAAGAGAATGTCAGGGGAATATTAAATCATCATGTGGGATGGAGTGCCTGCCAGTTTTTAGAGAACTGACTTCCATGTATTTCAGGTCCATTTAATCTGGCAGATCAAAATCATAATAATTTATTCTCTTGGGCAAATTTCAATCTGTTGTAATTGTATAAATATTTTTTTTAAATTATAACTTTCGGGAAGCTGAGTTTGATCAGGAGATTAGTATCACGCTGCATTACTGTTGTCTGCAGTTGGGTGCTCTCATGTTTGCTCTTTTTACATAGCTCTGTTAGCCCGGAAATTTAGACAACTGGATTTTTCTACGCCTGGATTTTAAGCCTATATTGAATTTTTGCTTGAATACAAATACAAATACTTTCCCCCCCTAGCACACCCCTTCTATACTCCATGTAACCTTGATCATGGAACTAAACTAGCCTGTATATGCCCCTCCAGAGTCTGCATGCAATGGAGGCTCATGTGATGATAAACTTCCTCCCTACGATCTTGAACCAGCTGTTCCGCGTGCTCACCAGCGCAGCACAAGAAGATGTGGCTGTCAACGTCACCAGGTCAGTACTAACCTGTTTACACAAAGAACTAAGTTAGAAACATTCTCTTCTCTCCAAAACACGAACTGTAATGGCTAAAAATGTAAAGGGGCTTGCAAATACTTTCAAAGATTTCCTTTGAAAGCAACATTATATGAATCTCAAGAGCCTGGAAAATGAGATTAATGTAAAAAGAAGTGTAACACATTATATGACCATAACATTTTGAGAGTTTATCATCTCTTTTCTTCTTTCTCAGAGTGATGGTCCATGTTGTAGCGCAGTGCCATGAGGAGGGCTTGGAACATTATCTCCGCTCTTATGTCAAGGTTAGCACCATCCGCAGCTCCAGCAGTGTAGTGCTGAGATTGAGGTGTTTCTGACTACATTTGTCAAGATATTAGGGACAAGAGAACAATCTCTTGAGTTAACCTTTCAGATTACAGCTTTTTTAAGGTTGTCAAAAACTCATGATGACATTATTTGTGTGTATGGTGTCCCTGTCTCTGTGTGTAGTATGTGCTGAAGACAAATTCAAACACAGCTACTGGCAAAACGGTGCATGAGGAGCTGGCCAAAGCCATGACTACCATCCTCAAGCCCTCCACTGACTTCCTAACAAGCAACAAACTGCTGAAGGTAAGCAGCACCTGTGTCTCTCAAATTTATTTTAAAGCTGGAGCCAAAGCACTGGTTCTGGAATGATGCTCAGCATATTTCGTGATGAATTATTGATGTGAGTCCCTGTGTTGCTGCATTTAGTACTCCTGGTATTTCTTTGAGTCTTTGGTGAAGTCGATGGCCCAGTACCTGATAGAAAGCCTTAAAGTCAGGGTAAGTCTGCCTGTTGCATCATGTGGTCTCTTTAGATGACTATATGTGTAAAATTATATATTAGATCATAGTTAAGTACTCTCTCTTCGACTTATCATAAATACGGTGTTTTTCAATTTTGACAAAAGTGTTCATGTTTGTTTAATGAGCAGTGAGTGAGGCATAACATATTTTATGAGCCATTGGGTACATAGCAGACCAATCTGTTGTGAAGCAAAGGCAACCAGCCAGTTGACTTGTCTTAGATTCAGCTGTGATCCCTCACTTTTGACTTTTTCTGTCGTAGCTGTCCCGTAATCAGCGATTCTCAGCCTCATTTCACCACACAGTGGAGACCCTCGTCAACATGCTGATGCCTCACATCACTCAGAAATACAAAGACAACTTGGATGCTGCACGAAATGCCAACCACAGCCTGGCTTTGTTCATTAAGGTGAGTCTCTAAACAAGTTTTTGAAATTTTGAATGAGGCAAAGGAGAAATAACATGAGACACAAGTGAAAATGTACAGATGTAATTAATAAATAAATGACTTTTGTGCCCTCAGCGCTGTTTTACTTTCATGGATCGAGGTTTTGTTTTCAAGCAGATCAACAACTATATCAATTGCTTCATGCCTGGAGATGCAAAGGTACTTTTTCTGTAAGAATACCTCTGTCCCTCTGGATCTCAATTTCACCACATACACAGAAACCGAAAATTAGCTTTCATTGCTTTTCCATCTCTTATGTTTAATATATTTAATTGAGTCATCTTGCGATGATGAAACTGCATATTTTAAAGATCCACAGTAATAAAACTGTACACAGTGCTTTGTTCTTCTCACACTATTTGTTTGTTCTTTCTTCTCTCCACAGACGCTGTATGAATTTAAGTTTGAGTTTCTGAAAGTGGTGTGTAACCACGAGCACTACATCCCCCTTAATCTGCCCATGCCTTTTGGGAAAGGGCGGATACAGAGATTTCAAGGTTGGGACGGACACTTATTTACAGTTAACAGAGTAAAGAATACTGTAACAGTGTCCTGCTGTCATTATGTTTTGAGGTTTCAAAAAAGAGTTCAAATTAACTACTGCTACCTATAAAAAACAGAATAAACACACCCCTTCTTAATTTAGCTTAAAATGTCTATACTCAATTATTCTTTATTGTTTATCATTTGACTCTCGGCTCTCTTCATGTCATATGTGGACATTCAAACTTCCAAATCTTCCCAATCATAAATTGTAGAGCATGGATATCTTAGTGTGTGTTGTGCTTTCTTGTTCTGTGTGTTTTGCTGATCAGCAGTTCACTGCTCCAGTATGGAGTCTCAGTCTGCTGTAGGTATGTGAGACAATCTGCCTGATGGACTGAATAATAACCAATCACTCGCTGATCAATCCTGTACTAACAAAATCAGTGTGAAATGATTTTCCAAAATATTGTGAAAATATTGTAGATTTTGACTCCAGTTCTACTCTCATTAGTGTAAGAGCTAAATGTTTTTGGTATAATACTCAAAATTAGTGGATTTATTAGTATAATCATTTACTGGTGTTTACCTGTCTGTCTATTGTTGTGTAGGTGTAGTTTTTGCTAAATAAAATGTTGAATAAATATTTGTCTATTTCTTAGAATTAAGATTCTTCTAATGAGGTGTTTAACCACATAAGAATTGCATATTTGTGTTTTGTAACTCCCCATCATCCAGACTGGTGTTTTCCAATAAAAAATTCCTCATACATTTTACTGTACAGTTTAATTACACAATCTGCATAGTGCAGGGTGTAAATTTCTTCTCTTTTTTTCTCTCTCTATATATCTATCTATCTATCTGTCTGTCTGTCTCTCTCTCAGATCTCCAGCTGGACTACTCTCTAACAGATGACTTCTGCAGGAACCACTTTCTGGTGGGCTTGTTCCTGAGGGAGGTGTGTGGTGGTCTACAGGAGTTCAGAGATATCCGTCAGATAGCCATCCAGGTGCTGAAGAACCTGATGATTAAACACACCTTTGATGATCGCTACACCTCCAAGGTGAGACTCCACTCTAACCGGCCTGTCATATATATGTATAGTAGATGTATGTATAATTATTGCTGTGTATATAGGTGAGTTTAATGTGCAGACTGCACATATTTGAGTGAAACATCTGGGTCTATTTCAGAGTCAGCAGGCAAGGCTGGCCACTCTGTACCTGCCTCTATTTGGGATACTTCAGGAGAACGTCCAGCGATTCAACATTAAAGATACTTCCCCCATCAGCAATAGCCTCTCCAGCAATGTAAGACTGACACCTAGTGTCTGTGTCCTGTAAATACACCTGTAGAAATTGCCCCTACCATGCCTCTGCCTGACTGTGTGTGTTGTGTGTTGCAGCATGGGCGAGATGATAGTCTCCTCAATAACTCCTTAATGACTCCTCCTAAAGCGGGGAGTCATTTAGAGAGTAGCCTTCATAAGGATGTGTTTGGGGTCATCTCTGGAACAGGTAAGGGAGAACTACAGTCCCAGTCATTGAGTTCAATATTATAAAAGGAATGGTTTTCAATACTCCTGTTTTGATGGTCCCTTTCCACCATGATGATTTTGTTAGTTGTGCAAGGCACATGAGGGATATTTTTCACTTTTGAGAAGTCCTGACCAATATTGTTTTTAAAAATGTATGCAGTACTTTAAATATTTTTAATGTCTGAGTTATCTATAAATAACAGAATTTTATGTTTGACCCTAGCATCTCCACACACGTCCTCTACTCCGAATGTAAGCGCTGTCCGACACTCAGACTCCCGTGGCTCCCTCATCAGCACTGACTCAGGAAACAGCCTGTTAGACCGCACCAATGACAAACCCCACCCCCTTGATAAGGTAGAGTAGAGTAGCACTATGGAAGTGATGAATTATACATCGGATTGAAAATGCATGATTTATCACTGGTATTTGCAGAAATGTGCACACTGGTGTGCCTGACTGTGTGTGAGCAGATTTGCATGATTGTCTTGTACTTGTGAAAATTTTGCACCTTTGTTATGTTTGATGGCCTGTGCTTTGTTTCTGAGAGGAAGTGTTGTCAGGACTATGTGAGGGGATGGAATGAAATCACTTCATCTGTTCATTGTGTATGCTCTGTATGTGTGTGTATTGTTTGCTAATTTGTGGTTATATGATTGCCTCCTGCTCTCGTTGCCATTAGCGGGAGCACTTCACACGCCGGCACTCCACCAGTATGCTACATGTGCTCTCAGAGTCTGAGGACACGGTGCTGTCCAAGCAGACCAAGCGCCAGACCATGGACTTTTCCCTGCTCTCTGCCCCCTCTTTCAGCCACCTAACCACCCCCAGCAGCACTGCACAAGTACTACACCACCTGATTGTGTGCCTCAGAGTGCCCTGGTCTACAGTGACAGAGTGTGTGTGGTTTTGCAGACCCTTTGCCAGGAGTGTGATGAGCAGTTTCTGCATGAGGATGTTGCAGTGTTCCCAGCATGAGCTTGTCTCTCTCATCTCTCTGATTTTATTTTTTTCCGCTTGCATGCAAGCCATTTCCAGAGATAAGCACTAAGTCAATGGAACATTGACTAGATATACTTTCTATCCCCAATGCCATACATATTCTCTAGCTCAATATTTGTATTATTAATGATAATTAAAGCTCATAATTATGCTGTTGAACTCAATTACTAAATTAATCATATGTCAGTCAAATAGATCCTGGGAAGGACTGGGCCGTAATTATTTGGCAGTTTACATAGTGTTGCATATTTTTAAAGAGTGACAGTTTTTACTGAGCTGAAATCAGAGTCTTATGGCAATCTTTGAGTTTTCTGTGCTTTAAGATGTGCTTTTATCTTGCTGGCAAAGGAAGCTGGAGTGTTTCAGTGTTGATCCTGTGCTATGGTAGACACGTTAGTACTGACTGCTGCTGCTGCTGCTCCCTGATCTAGAGTGCTTTCAGAGCTGCAGAACTCACATATTTCACCCCTCAGGTTCCTGCAGTTCTGCTTTGTGTAAAGTCCTCAGTAAAATGTGCCTTTGATTAATTGTGTAGTGTAAGCACATTGCTGTATGGTATATGACCTGACCAGTATGAACATTTTGTGCCTGAGACCAAAATACTTTTTTTATTTAGATTTAGCCCTTTTGTATGTTAAAGTATATAAACCCCATTCTTGGTTACAGTTGGATACGTTTGTGAAATATGATGGTGCTTCATGTTAAAAATGAATATCTCAGCTTGCATTGCTACGGTAGAGGGCAGCTATTGTAGAGACCAGCATCATCAAATTCAAGACAAAATCATCAAATGTTTTCTGGCTGATATACATCACTTTAGGCACTTTTCACTTTACGAAGAGTTAAATAATCACTGCCTTATTGACATTGCTGATGCCACTAAATTTGTGGGCTGTCAGTAATGATCAGTAATAAAATGTCATCATACAATATTGGTCAGGCCATAGCGCATTAAATGAGTAAGTAACTTTGTTGACTGAAGTGTGTGTGTGAGATATGATGTTTAGTGTGTAAAAAGTCTTTTGCGGGATTGTAATCTGGCTTTTGGAGAATACGAGGACACATGTATCACACATTACAATGCAGCTTCTTAAAACTAGTGCGAAGTGTGTTTCAGCTTTTGCTGTGGTAAGCAAGGAAAACTGTACGAAGACTGTGGGAAAAATCTTTTTCTCTTTATTTTTCTTTCTTTATCTCTTTTCCCATCTCTATGCCCCTTTCATCTCCCTCCCCTGCTCCACCCCCCCCTTTTCTTAATGTGTCAGAGCCATATGGCTGCAGCTCTAGGTGGATCCCTCCTGCGCTGTGATAAACTAGAGCAATCTGAAGTGAAGAGCCTATTAATGTGTTTCCTACATGTCCTCAAGAGCATGTCTGAAGGTAAACAAACAATCTGCTCTTTTACACATCAGCACATATAAGTGTTAACAGATAATATAAGAAATGAATATATATGAATAGCTTTCTTCTGCCATTATTTTTTAAATAATAGCTGGATCTATATGACATCTATGGCAAAGTAACGGCTGGGTCTGTAATGCTGTTTTGTTCCACAGATGCTCTTTTTACCTACTGGAATAAAGCTTCACCTGGAGATCTGATGGAGTTCTTCACTCTGTTAGAGTATGTGCTTCATCCTATATCACTGTATAAAGCAGACTTGCATGATTACACTCCAAATTGTGTTTTGAATGTATTCAGGAATCTTAATTCTCTCTTTTTTGCAGACTTTGTCTCCACCAGTTTAGGTATATGGGGAAAAGATACATTGCCAGGTACTGTGTCCAGTGATGCTGTTTTTAAATAAGCTATTGTGGATCCATATTAAATCATAACCCTTGTAAAACGTAATAATTAAATGAAGACACAGGAAAAATCATTAAAATATATTGTTGATTATATTTTTATTTGTGTTTAAATTTAACACTGTCATAACTCTCCTTACTCACTGTGTCAAAAAATATATCATAGGTCTTCACAGTCTGTGAAATGCACCTATACACAAATATAAATGTGCAATCTTAAAACTACCCCTCACTCTGGTGGTTCTGGAACTGGGTCAATGGTTGTCTCTAACCATTAATAATTTGTCTCTTTATGAACATGCTGCGAGTATATAACAAAAACACACTCACTCATTCACATACACATATACACGCGGCTCCTGCTTCTGCTGGGGTAAGACTGGAAATGCCTGTCTAACTGCTCTGCAACCGCATGTGCTTGTCTGTCTGTGTCATGCTACCTGATAAGCATCCACATGAGCGAAACTGCTGTGTGTGTTTCTATATCTCTGTGCATCTCCCTTAAAGTCTGCACAATGTAAACTATGCTCATGCCATGTGCTGTAGTCTTACTGCTTGCTCCATATCTGCATGCTTCTATAGAGATTTGCAGTCATTCTGTACTGCCTTCTGTTGCTGTAAGTTATTGAAAAAAATAGCAGCACGCCAAGTATGCTGCTTTTTGCTCAGGCAGTTAGTAGCAAAATGGATGCACACATTTGATTATCAGATGTGGAGCAAGTTTAGATTTGAGTATTCATTACACTTTTTATAATGTTGGATCTTGATTCTATGAATATGTTATTAAATACTACTCAAAGAAGTATATCTAAACAGGTTGGCTTTTGATTAAAAAAAATATATATATATGAACTCAGTTGATCTATAAACATAAGACATAAACCTATATAAAATTAACAACAACCAATTTGGGGGGGGGGGTCTACAATAATGTTGACAGTTTAGTACAAAAACTGTGAAAGGAAGAACAAACAGGAGAAGAATGAAAGCGTTCTTTCTCAATTGCGAGTAATTTTGTCATTCCTTTCACTCTCTGTGTCCCTCTGTCTGTCTGAGCTGCACTAATGCTGGCTGTGCCGGTCTGACCATTACCTCTGTAGGAACCAGGAGGCGGGGCCTGTAACACATGAGCGCAAGTCTCAGACTCTGCCTGTGTCCCGCAGTAGAGCCGGAATGATGCACGCTCGCTTACAGCAGCTCAGCAGCCTGGATAACTCTTACACTTTCAACCACAGTGAGTTCCAAACCTTAACCCTGACTTCATCCTTCCACACATGCTCGTCCGTTAGCTCATGGCCATCCTCATCATCATTAACCATCAGTGAGACAGCCTAACAGCCCACTCCACTGCTGCTCTTGTGCGTTAAAGGATTGTTTGAAGCCAGTGGAAGCCTTAAGATGCTTCCATGGCGAGGAAGCAGTCTCCCATATCCCATATAATAAAGTCAGTCTCTCTGTTTTCAGTGTCAGAAAGATTGCCAGTATACTTGGAATTTCTGTAGACCATGGTAAGATCTCCTAAGTTTGACGGCCAGCTTGAAGCCAGCTGATATCGCCTCAGTAACACTCTCCATGATCACATTCTCTGTAACATCATCAACACATCAGCAATTCCTAGTTCTAGCTCTTAAACAGGCTTCTTTGGAAAGATGCCACAGAAGAACCACTTCCATTTAATCTAAAACCACTTAAATTAAAGGAACTAAAATGTATTCTTCTATGGTGTTGACTTCTTGTTATTTCTTTTATTTTGTAGTGTAGACAATGAAACTCTATAGGATCCCTATAGGATGAATGTAATCCATGCTCTGTTAAGTCTGTAAAAAAAAGATTAACTTGGAGGAGACATTCCCTTATAATGTGGCTAATAACTTGGCTTTTAAAACTAGTCATATGAATACTTATAAGGATGGTTTTCAGCTGGTAGTGAGCTTGTTTTGCACACCTGTTTTATCCACCATGTCATACTCTCTTGCAAATGTTTCCCTCTGTCTTCTTTCAATTTTATTGCATAAATATAAAAAAATAAATTAATAAATATAAAAAAGAAACTTTTTACAGTATGATGTAATAGTCACCGTGTGTAAAATAATAACAGTGTGTAGTGATTCTGCTTTAAAATGATTATTTTCTAATCAGAGAGCTATAGTAATGTTTAAGAATGCTTTAATTTGGAACGAGTCTAACAGAGAAGGTGTTCTGCAGAACAGCAGTGTTTAGAGATCTCCGCTTGTCTGTGTAGCGTACAGTCATTCAGATGCAGATGTGCTGAACCAGTCCCTGCTGGAGGCCAACATTGCCACTGAGGTCTGTTTGACAGTGCTGGACACGCTAAGCATTTTCATCATGGGATTTAAGGTACGCCTTTAGTAAAACTACTACTTTCACAGAGTGTATTCTTATGCATTATTACCACACAATTTGTCTTCTAGCAGATTCATACCAATTTCTGTACCATTCTCTACTAGTTTTCTACAATTGGGTAGTCAATGAGCTTGTTAATAAAAGAGTAATTTTAAGTTGTAACATTTATTAAAGTGAAAGTGACCATTCTGTCTTACATAAACACACCACAGCACACAATGTGAACAGCACAAAATGTTTCTCTGTATTTAACCCATACACCAAGTGAAGCAGTGAGCAGCCAGGAGCTCAGCACCCGAGGAACAGTGTGTGGGGTTGGTTTCTTGCTCAATGGTACCTCGGTGTCATTAGCAGTCTTGGGAATCGAACCCATGACTTCCTTATCACTAAGCCACCAATTGATGTACAATTTAACACTGGTCCTTTTCTTCTTTCTCTTACTCACACTTTCTATTTCCCTTTTTCAGACCCAGTTGAGCTTAGATCATGGTCACAACCCCCTGATGAAGAAGGTTTTTGCAGTCAATCTGTGCTTCCTGCAAATCAATCAGTCAGAGACCGCTCTCAAGCAAGTCTTCACTTTCCTGCGCACCTTTATCTATAAAGTATGAATAATTTGATTATTTACTCAGAAACATAGGCCAGGTTGCCCAGTATGGTTTTCTGGAAAATGGAATTGTAACAGATCTTCTTCTATCTGGTTTAGTCCACATACATAGATGAGTAAATGCTTTAATGTTGATTTGTTTTTCAGTCACAACACATTGCTTTTTTCTGTTTTGTATCGTGTGTCTCCAGTTCCCATGCACGTTTTTCGAGGGCCGTGCAGATATGTGTGCATCTTTCTGTTATGAGATCCTGAAGTGCTGTAACTCTAAACTCAGCTCCATCCGCAGTGATGCAGCTCACCTGCTGTACTTCCTAATGAAAAGTAACTTCGACTACACGGGCAGGAAGTCTTTCGTCCGCACACACCTACAGGTGAGCCACAGCAGCGCTTCTACTGAACAGCCCGATGACTTCCTTTAAAAAATCCTTGGTGACTGCTGGCTAAAATGCTATTCGATAAATATTGGTGTTACATGGGCAATGATCTCTTTTCCCCTCATATCCCCACAGGTGGTGATCGCAGTCAGTCAACTTATTGCTGATGTGATTGGAATCGGTGGGACGAGGTTTCAGCAGTCTCTCTCCATCATCAACAACTGTGCCAATAGCGACAAGACTATTAAAGTTAGCATCCACAGCACACATCATTAACAAATTATTTTTTTGATTATCAACCCTCTCTGGAAATTTCTGTCTGGACAAAATGTGAAAAAGTATTTTTAAAAGATGCAATGTTTTAGATAAGTTTGCAAAAATATCCAACAAATTGCAACAAATGTTATTATATATTTTTAAATTGTGTGTGTTTGATGGCTTCCATAGACCACAGCATTCCCATCCGACGTAAAAGACCTGACAAAGCGGATCCGTACGGTCCTGATGGCGACGGCTCAGATGAAGGAGCATGAGCGGGACCCGGAAATGCTGGTGGACCTGCAGTACAGCCTGGCCAAGTCCTACGCCAGCACTCCTGAACTACGCAAGACCTGGCTGGACAGCATGGCGCGCATCCATGTGAAGAATGGAGATCTGTCTGAGGTATGACAAGCAGCTCACAAATTCACATATGCGTTTTCAAGCATATATACCTTTATTTAGTGTTACCTTTCCAACTTAAAGGCTTTCTATATGTGTGTTCTCTCTCTGTAGGCTGCCATGTGCTATGTGCATGTAGCAGCACTGGTAGCTGAATACTTGCGACGAAAAGGTGAGCCGCACAAATATATACACACGCCCACTGACACAGCCACACACCACTGAGTGCAGGGAGCTGTTAGAGATCTACAGCAGTACTTTTTGTCAGTGTTATAAACTACAGGCCAGAGATTTTTAAATGAAATGAACAATATGTCGTTCTTTCAGAAATTAATTACAAGAAGCATTAGAAATATGTAACAAAATACACAGTAAGTGCAATTTCATGGATGGAAAAGCTTATGTAAAAGTTTAATCAAAGAAGACACTCCTTGCCTTTATCGCAGCAGTGCAACTTGTGTCCAGATTGGTCCAGCAATTTTCAAGCATGCAAACAGATCTGTTGCATTTGTCCAGCTCATTCCATGCTAGCTCACTGGGAGCTGGAACTGGATATAATTTTGGTGCAATTTTGAAGAATAAATAAAACAATATTTTTCAGGTTATATGTAAATCAGGAAGAACTGTGTGATGTTTAAGAACTGAGTGATTTAACACAGTGATAATGCACTTAAGACAGACCTGATATTCAAATCAGACTGTAAAATACTGAAGACCAGACAGTTACTTTTGTTTTAAGCATTTCTGAATTTTCTTGTAATAAAACTTGGAAAAAGCAGCATATTGGGGGTTTTTTTTAATCTGAGGATGGTCCCAAATATCTGGTCTTTTTTTTTTCTTCAAGTTTTTGTTTTAAAGTGATGGGTTAAAAAAAAAAAAGTCCAAAAGTACACCTTATGCAGTCAATCAGCCAAAAAACTTTTGTGTTTAAAGGTCACTACTTTTGCACTGCAGCTAACAGGATGATTTGCCTTGTGAAAACCATGCATTTCTAGGAGCATCCAGTATATTAATAAGAATCTTGTTTCTGAGTTGTTTTTGTTGTGATTTGAACAGGCATGTTTAAACAAGGTTGCTCCGCGTTCCGAGTGGTGACACCAAACATTGAGGAGGAGGCATCTATGATGGAGGATGTGGGCATGCAGGATGTGCATTTCAATGAGGTTAAAATCAGTCACGCCTCTCCAGCTACAGCACTCACTTATCATTCAGTGACTAATGTACAGTGTAGTCTATAATTCTCACTTTTTAAGCAGAGATCAACAGCTTCTTCTTAGGCTTGTGCACATGAGTCATATTGATAAGAGTTTCGAATCAATGCACCTTAGATATTATGACAACATTACAGTACCTGTGCTTTCTTATCTACCAAGTTTATTACCAGATGGGCTGATACTAAATCACAGTGCTTGCAGTTTACAATTTGATAAAACCAATATCGTAAGGATGTCTGATACTGAAATTAGCTTTGTATATGCATTGCACCACTGCCTACTGTTTCCCCGTCTTATGATAGTGCCTGTAGCTATAAAAAAAAAAGTTTTATGAGTATAAAACGCAACAGTTAGATTTAACCTACTCAATGTATAATTAATAACCAGAACAATATAATAAGATTTTGAATCATGAAAAAAGGTTCACATAAATCAAATTGTTTGCATACCCATACATACCAACGATTATAGAAAAATTATTTTGTGGAAAGGCTGCGGACTATTACTTTAATTTAAATGGACTTGTTTATTTTAGGATGTCCTGATTGAGCTGTTAGAAGTGTGTGCTGACGGGCTCTGGAAAGCCGAGCGATATGAGCTCATCTCCGACATCTACAAACTCATAATACCCATCTATGAGAAACGCAGAGATTTTGAGGTATGGTCATAACTGGCTTAGCGGCTGATCTGTATATTGTTTCATTAAATAATAAACTACACTAAGTATAGTAGTAATGGAGTATATATAATTAAGGAAAGAAATTGTGATACATTTTATCCATGGAAATATTTACTGAAATATTGTTTGTCTGGTTTGAACTGCCCTTTGTTGGGATTTCTGCAGGAGATACTGAAATCAGTGTGGGTTTCCCTCCATCTCACTCATGACATGTTGTGATAGAGTAGTTCATGTTCTTCACATACTGCCTCAGGGAAAGTGTGTGCTTCACATTGCCAGACCCACAGAAATGCTGTCACATACAGAGAGAAAATAGGGCTGTGGCCATTAAACTAGGTTTTACAACTAGGTAGTCAAAAATAACAGTAAATAAGGTCTTATTTCTGGCACTTCTTTACCGTATTTGCACCAATGAGCATCTGGATAGACAATATTATCTCTTTCTCTTTTGACAGAAACTAGCTCACCTCTATGAGACACTCCACCGTGCCTACAGCAAGGTGACAGAGGTGATGCACACAGGGAAGCGACTGCTGGGAACCTACTTCAGAGTGGCTTTCTTTGGACAGGTAAGGCATTTTCAGTAAGGAGCAATGTTCTACACCTTAATATAATGGTCAGAAGTTATCAGGTATTTAAATGATCTATTATGAATGCTAAAATATAGAATGCTCCTTGACCATCTGTTTGTTAATGATGTACTCTCTCTCTGCTTGTGACCTTTGTGAAGGCAGCGGTAAGTTTTGCAACAGGTTGTCTTGAGTTTGAGTTTGAAGTGTTCTAACACTCTAATTGATCAGTTTTCTTGCTTTGAGAGGAAGATTGTTCAGTTTCAAAATCGCACCTCATACAGATCTGTGAGGTTGAGATTTGGTCTGTAAATTTAAAAGTATTTGAGATTCTGCCAGTTGTAATACTCTCATTGTAAGAACACTAAAAGAACCTAGGATGTGTTCTTCAGCTCATAACATTTCAGTCCCACATTCTCAGTGTGAACATCTAGCATTCCTGCATGGTAAGCTCATGTATTCATCTGCATCAGATCACCTATCAACCTGTTCAAGTGCGAGTGTTTACTTTACTCTCTCCAAGTTGAAATATGGGTTCCACTTTGGTGTCTATCCAAAATTTGTAGTTGTAATAATCCATTTAGAAAAAAACAGTGCTGACATACACTCACCATCACTTAACATAAGCAGCACTTAACTCGTAGTTTCATATTGCAGGTATATCTATATGGTTAAAGCACATCTTAAGATATACGGTGTGTACTACACACTGCTCTGATCTCTGATTTTCTGCTGTCAACCTAACAATGACATCACTGTGTAAAGATCCAGAGCCCTGCTAAGTACAATTTATATAAACATGCCACAAGCATGCCAGATGTCATGTGCTGCGAAAAGTAATGATAGATTTCATTCATTATATAACAATGTGTGATGCTAATATTGCCACATATTGTTGTAACAACTAATTAAAATGAACACTTATGTACACAGCAGTTTTTGACATCAAACTGTCAATACATTAAACATTGACATTTTATCATGATGGTTACTGATAACACTGCACAACAACACTGATGAAAAGTTTTGCTTCCTGAAAAGTTTTTGCTGTTTGTGGCAGGTACCTGGCAGCTGTGCACAACTATAGTTTTGGGTTTGCTGCATCATGTAGGAACTCAGAACTCAGAAACAGACAGTTAACTGTTTACAAGCAATAATGATTTAATCACATATTAATCAGACCTTTCAAATTATATCAAGAGTCCGTATTTTGTACATTTTGTATTTTATATTGTTCTATTGTATTTTATATTGTGATATGTTTTGTATTTTTTACATTTTGCTTCTAAATTCTTAAGAAAAAAGTGTAATGTATTAAACTGAGTTTTAAAGGAAACTAAAGTGTTTTGGGAGCACTTTTTAAATAAAAAAACAACAAAAAAACCCCACAACAATACATTTTTTCACTTTGTGCGGGTGCTCCGGGAACATAACCCCAGTGAAAATTGGGGGGATTGCTTTATATACAGTTTTCTTCAAGTAAATCAATATGGATCAAAACTGACTCGTAACACGAGTCATGTGTTACTGTAGTTAATAATATTAATATAAAAAAATAAATAAAACAAACGTGTTTGAGATTATATGTAACAGGAACAAACATTTTTGGACGCAAAAGTGGGGAGGAAAAAAGACATGATAAAATTGAAGTTTTAGATGAAACAGTACATGATTTGCAAATTTGGATGTGATTTTCATGATCAGCAGCC
>JBBMFX010000002.1:13826794-13844531 GCA_037832545.1 Rhabdalestes septentrionalis | reverse complement strand
TTACCAAAACCTCCAGCAACGCTACTGTGTCTGATATACTAGTGCCAACACCCAGATATTATCTGGTCCAGTGGTCAGAAAGACTCGAGCACCATCATATGGATGACAGTCTGTTTCTGTAACTATATATAGTGTTTTTAATAATGTGGTTTTACTAATGGAAATACAAGATAGTGGATGTGTTGGGTATATTCTAAAAGTGTTTTTGCACTTATTAAATGTGACCCACTATGATCAGTAATACAGATTTAATGTAGAATGTATAATAGTAATAAGCTTATGCCGTTCTTATCACTGATGTTGCAGTTTTTTATTCTTACTACCTGTCTCTGTAGCAATACCAGTTTACTGACTGTGTGACTGGGCTTGCTAAGGTAATATATCAGATTACAGGAGAGCATTACAGACTGTAGCTTAAGATATGTTCTGCCCTTTACTGGGTGGTCTTTGTTGTGGTAGTTGTGGCTGAAAGGTTGTGCCTGCTTTAGTGTTTTCTAGTCACAGTGCAGTGTGAAAAGCTTAACAGTGAATATCTAGCTGCTGATTATCACTAGGGTGTGTGCTGTTGCAACAGGTATTTAACAGTAATAAGTGTATGTTTTAACACTAATACAGTAGTAGTAGTGGTTAAATCATTATGTGTCCAGTGGTTCAACAGCTGTTTACAGATTAGCTGATTTTTCTTGATAGATAATTTAATGTTGTTTCATTTCTGGGTTTTTTTTTTTTTTTTTTTTTTTTTTTCATTTTTATTTTCATGGATTCTTTGAGGATGAAGATGGTAAAGAGTACAGTTACAAAGAGCCCAAATTCACTCCCCTGTCTGAGATCTCCCAGAGACTTCTCAAACTCTATTCAGAGAAGTTTGGATCTGAGAACGTCAAGATGATCCAGGATTCTGGCAGGGTGAGGGGTTATTTATGGCATATACATTGCCACCCTATGGCAGATATGCTCTGCAGTAGATGCATGTGTGTTTGTGATGTTTGGATCTGTTTTCTCACCCGTGTGTTCTCTGTGGCACAGATAAACACTAAGGACCTGGACTCAAAGTATGCATATATCCAGGTAACTCATGTCACTCCATTCCTGGAGGAGAAGGAGCTGGGGGAGAGGAAAACAGAGTTTGAGAGGAGTCACAACATCTGCCGCTTTGTCTTTGAGACACCCTTCACAGTGTCAGGCAAAAAACAAGGGGGCATTGAGGAGCAGTGCAAACGCAGGACTATACTCACCAGTATGTAGCCTTTAATTTAGAAGTGAATGAGAATGTCTGCTGTCTGGTTTCTGTTTATTTGAAACAGGGCTGTGTGTCTAAATGACTGTGGCAATCAATAGATTTCATAGTAGAGTAACGTAATGTGTTTTGATGCAAATTCAAGGCTCACATTACACTATGAAGTGGTAGAACATAAGAGGAATAAGGATCTATAGTACATACACGATTAGTCCCTGGAAGTACTATTAGAAATAGGATTCAGGTTCTGCACTAAAAATGAAGAACAGACTATTTCGAGTAAATAATTTAAGTACACCTGTCAATAAAATCGTAATTTTCATAAAAAGAGATTAGATTTTAGTGTGTCAGCTGAACATCAAGGTTGTCTGTGACTACCTCAGTCATGTTTTATAGTTATATGATCCAGACCCCAAAGTCCAGCTGTTATCAATAGAGGCTGATAGTGTTGATCTAGCCTGCAGCCATGGAAAAAGCAGTAGTAGACCCTGTATGTCAAACCATTTTTCTTTTCTATTAGAAACATGCCCTGTTTTTCATACTATAACTGATTTTTTTAATTTGTATATACATTTGGTTTATTCCAATATTGTTTGTAACTGCCACAAACTATGCTGTACATCCAAACACTTTGTACAAATTTTTTTCTTTTGTGTTTTCATGCCCTGTGTATTCCTCATATTCAGTGACTCACTGTTTTTGTTTTTTGTTTTTTTTTCCCCAGCCATGCACCTTTTCCCATACGTAAAGAAACGCATAGCAGTGATGTACCAACACCACACAGACCTGAATCCCATTGAGGTGGCCATTGACGAGATGAGTAAGAAGGTAGCTGAACTGCGCCAGCTCTGTGCCAGCAATGAAGTGGACATGATCAAACTCCAACTCAAGCTGCAGGGCAGCATCAGCGTACAGGTGCCGACCCTACATAAGTACATTGTTAAAGGTTTGGTTCCACCAGGCCCTGCCTTCTTATGCAATGTTCCAAATAACATCTGATTTTCACTGGTATTAATGCTGTAAGTAAGAAATATTCTTACAAATCTGTTTTTAACAGCTTCATGTTTGTCCAAGTTTCTTCATACCTATATGGGAAAAGTGGATTTTACAATCACTTGCACAACTTTGACATTCAAAATTTGCATTAAAGTTGGTGTGAACATCCTAAAAACACCTTGCCTTTGATGGACAGTGAACCTGATGCAGATAAATACAGATTTATAGTCTGCCAGTTCTATTTGATTTAGCTGAATATCCTGCTCATTTTGTAGGTGAATGCTGGTCCACTGGCCTATGCAAGAGCTTTCCTTGATGACACCACATCTAAGAGATACCCAGACAACAAGGTCAAACAGCTCAAAGAAGTCTTCAGGTAAGTTTTGCCACCCAGCCTGGTATGCTTCAGTTGAGTTTCCACAGTGAAAGAATGTAAAAAGCCTACTGCCATTTCAGTGGTGTTACATTTCTGTGATGTGTTGTGTGGTATGCAGGCAGTTTGTGGAGGCGTGTGGTCATGGTCTGGGCATTAATGAGAGACTGATCAAAGAAGACCAGCAGGAATATCATGATGAAATGAAGGCCAACTACAGAGACCTTACCAGGGAACTCTCTGCTATTATGCATGAACCAGTAAGATGCACTACATACTCGGGCACACCTGCTGTTTTGTTTTGCATTTCAGATTCCCTAAGAATCATAAAAGTACTTTCTTAACATAGAAAAGGTAAAAAAAAAAAATAGCCTGAAGTGCCTACAAGTTTTATGCTATTAAGAAAAATAAAGGGTATAGCTATCAGGGCTGTAACATTAGAATAAATACAAATTAGGAATACATTGTGCAAACAAGTGTAATACACCACTTTGTTTGTGTTAGCTAAATCATTTCTAAAACATGACGAAGCCATGGATTTACGCCCCTGCCCTTAAATATACAGTGGTTCAAGAACGTTTGTCAACCATTTAGATTTCTGAGATTCTAAATCTGACCGAGAACATGATTAGAAACATGATACTGCTAACCCCCACCATACTCTGGCTTATGCAGGTGAACTTTAGCAACCTTTAATCAGGCTCAAGTGTTGCTCCTGAGAAGTAGTTTCCTTTTTAATGTGAATTAAAAAAGAGTAATTGCACAGTTCCATGTAAATGATACTTGTTCAGTGTTTCCCTGAGTGTGGGCATATGAACACTGAAATTGGCTGCTGCGAGAAATTTCTAATTGTCTAAGTGTGTTATTTGATTAATTGGGCTTTCCTTAACACTTATTATGACTTTACAGACTTTCTAGCACCACTGTGTGTATGTTTACTTATATTTAATCCATTGATGGTGTCTTTATACAGATTAACACTTTTATAAACTTGACTGTGCGTGTGAACCTGACTTTTATGGTGTCATGGTCTTATACATGGTCTTAAAACATGTAATGTGTTTTTCTTTGCTCTCGTGACCAGCTTGGATGGTAATACAGATCTAAATTCCATGCTATTTTACTAAATAATTATAGTATTTCATAATTCTTTGATTTGAATTAAATTAACATCTCTTTTTTTCCTCATTTCTTTCTTTCTCTCTCTCCCTCCAGATCTGTCCTGTGGAGGATGCTATGAAGAGCACTCTTCCTGACTCCTTGCATATATTTAATGCCATTAGTGGCACGCCCACCTCAGCCAGCATCCAGGGTCTGCCCAGCTCCTCCTCTGTGGTCTGAGTTCCAGCCTGCACTGAACAGGGACCATGTAGCCTTTAACAAAATCACTCTGCAGATATTTTCCCTCCTGCTCTTTGCTTTCTTATCCCTACCTGTCTGCACTGATTGTGAAAATAAAAAGAGTAGCAATGTCAAGAGTCAAGACAGGGTGTCTTTATACACTGCAGCATTTCAGTCCAATCCTTTCTCTGCAAGACCCTGAAGAGAGCTGCTCCACCGCAGCCCTGGAAGAAGTTGTCGACTAATGATCTATACAATTTGCTGGGAGGTGTCTGTATGTGTGTGTGTGGGGTGGGTGTCAAATGGAGTTCAGTATGATTTTTTTTGTTGTTGTTTGTTTTTTTATTATTTCATTTAACCCCATGCAGACTGGGTATAAGTTACTGTTTCCTGTGGAGACTTTTTTAAAACACATATCTTTAATCAGCCATGTTTACTTTTATTACAGGTTTTAGTTTCTTTGACATGTTTTTTTTTTTTTTACTCAATACTGTAATACTATTTGTACAGAATTCCAGTTTCACACGTCTTATAAAGATCTGCTGGTCTTTTCTCGTTCTGAATCCAGCCTTTCTGTTTTGTTTGAAAGAAAGAAAATAAACCTCAATGAGCTTCAAGCAGATAAACTCATCGCCAGATATTATTCACCTTAAATCACTTCCATGTCATATAGACAGAGATTTATAAAACCATGATATAATGTAAGTGTTCTGAGTTGTTTACCGTATGTATATAAATATCTAAACAGTGCAATATGTAGCAAGCTTAGCTCTTGCTGTGTTTAATACACTGTAAGAACGGTGTTGATCCTTCTTGCCAAAGAGGGGAGGAGAGAAGCCAGTGAAGGAGCAGACACACTTACCAATTTAGTGTTCCTTTAAATGTTTATCAAATATCTTTTATATTCAAAAAGGGGATTTTGTCAATCTCTATTTAATAGAAAGTCACTGTTCTGCTGTATTTAAACTAAAATGTTCCCTAATTCTTTTAAATAAAAATCACAATTTTCAAACTGTTTCTTTTCTATGTGGTTGCAGAAAATGTAGAAATGAATGAATCTTCCTATATAAGATCATATATAACCATAAAACTGAGCCTGTGTGAATTTTAATCCTCACTAGGGTCAGGGGAGCTATTCTGGGTCTGCGGGGGCAAGGCAGGGCCCCTGGGCAGTGCGCGAACGCACCACATTTCACTCACAAACTCACGCCTACAGACCATTTAGAAGCCCCATTTTCCCTGACACACAAGTCTTTGGACTGTGGGAGAAACTAGAGACCCCAGAGGAAACCCACGCCACCATGGGGAGAAAAGCAAACAAATGCCAAGACTAGGATTCAAACCCCCAATCTTGGACATGTGAGGCAACAACACTACCCACTGCACCACTGTGGGGCCCAGACTTAAAGACATTTAGTAGAGCTTTACCTAAAATTCCAATCAAATTAATGCATGATTTTATATCACACTGGAGAAATAAACAGTCCAATTATGGATTTGTATCATAAAGGTTGAGGGTTTGATTTGTTGTGTGAAACTAGGTTTAGCTCTTTGCACAATATACATTCCTGGAGTGTGTGTGTGTGTGTGTATGGAGGGGATTAGGGTGGGGTTGCACTGCGTGAATCTCACCCTATTAGTCTTACTAGTAGTTAAATATTCAATATGTAGGTAGTATTTCTTTCAGATTAAATCAGATTTTCAACATTTTTAAAATCTATTTTCATAATTTGAAATGCATTTTCATTAATCTCCTAATAATTACGCCAATGAAAATAGCCCAAAATGACTCTCGGAAAGGGTTTCCATTTCACCTGTATCTTCAGAACATCATAAACATCATAAAACAGGGCCACAGTCCACTCTAATAAAGAGGCTGTTCACGTTTACACTGGGGGTTCGGTGCTACACTGTTCTTTCCATTTCCAGACATTCGGCACGTCACACACGCAGCCATGGCAGGTAGTATTTGTACCATATTTTTCAGTTTACTTGATGGAAATATAGATTAATATCTTATTAAATTTTTATTATATATTAATTCAACAGACAAAGAGAAGAACGATGGTAGGAAAACAAAATCAAAGGTGAGACTGATTAACATTATTTTGTGATTTGTCTCTAATTCTATAGAAAATGGTACAGTTTACTTAAGCTAGTTTTCCTTTATATTAAGTTACAGTCATATATTAATCCTTAATAATATATTATTAGCCCTTAATAACCAGCACTCTAGCACTTTACTGTAGGCTATATACTCCATTCTGTTCCATTTACACACTTCAGATCTCAGTTACACTTGTAAATGTAAATTATCTCAGCATTTTTTTATAAATTAATTTTTTATTTTTACTGTTTAATTTTCTATTTCGTTTATTGTAACTATATTGCACAACTTCACAGACATTTCAGGGATGCATTTCACTACACTTTTTACGGAAATTGTAACTATGTATGTGACAGAGTGCAGACTGCTTTTTTCTGCTCTCAGGAGCAAATCACAGCGTCCACACAAACGTTCAGGCCTCGGCTGTGTTTTTGTGTGGCGGCTTCTTGGCATCAACTTCTGCTGAAATCCTCAAAAACAATGTCGATTATAAGATTTCTCAAAGGATAAAACTCTGTTTTCAATGTAGAATTACAAATCAAAGTGTCCAACATCTCACAGACATCAATCAGGCGCAGACACAAAAGCAACAAAAACGCCTATGGCTTTCAGAGAGCGTTCATTTATCCAAGATTCAAAAGTCTGTTTGGACGAGGCCTAAAATGTGTTTCAATAGGAAAGGGGCATTTTTGTTCTTTTTACTCTAAGGTGATTTTGTAAGTTTATTCATGGCGGATGGTAATATTATGAAAAAGTGTAACTCTTTCTTAATTACATAATAAAATGAAAGATTTACAAACAAAACCAGCGACAGTTTGATACATTATTTAAGAGTATAGCCATAGGGGCATGTGTGTGCAATATATTTACTAAACGTTTGAGAGACCAAGATTTAGCTTAAATGGTCCTTCTTAAAAAACTCTTGTGTGTATCAGTCATTCTCATCACAACAGAAATCAAACATGGATAGCTTTAATTACAACAGACTTTCAAGTACTTAAAATACGAATACCATAATATAGTAATTTTAAGGTTTAAAACAATTTGCATAAAACAAATAACCATTCGTTTTTCCACTTTTCTAGTTGTTTGTAGGCATGCTAGTCTTATGTGGGTTGCCTAACAGGTCACATGAATCAGTGAGTCAAAGCTGCAGTGCCACCTACAGGACTTTTTTATTATTCTGGTCTCTGTGTGTCTTTGCAGTCATAACATATGTTATTTCCTCAAGGATAAATCGAATGTTCTTATTCTGATGTTTATTCTGATCCTCCCTGTTCCTGGTCCTCTTCCTTTTCCTCCTTTTCCTATTGCCACCACAACTAATGTTAATAATAATCATCCTCTTCCTCCTTTTCCTCCTACTCCTGCTGCTATTGCGACTAATACTTTTTCTCTTCCTTCTCTTCCCCTTTGTTGCCACATCTGGTAACACTCATACATTTTCCTCCTATGTCATTATATGATTTTAATGTACGTATTACATTACGTGTTTGTGTGTGCAGAGTGCTGAATGCTGTGGTTACCCTGTCAGTATTTTCTTCATCGTTGTCAATGAGTTTTGTGAAAGATTCTCCTACTATGGCATGCGTGGTAAGTGTGCATGTGTGTTAAAAATATTTACAAAAAGTTACAAATGGAAAATAGTCTAAAACTGGCCTGTTCAAAGTCCGTCCCACGGGCCAGTTACAGCCCGCTGTCAGATTTCATACAACCCGCAGCTCCGGTGTTTTCAGAATTGTTCTCGTCTGCCTGAGATTATTATATTTGGTTACATTGGTGAAAGTTGAAAGCTGAACATACCATATTGAATCTACAGCAGTCATAGAGTTAGTAACTATAATAAATTTGATATTATAATAAAAATTCTGACTCCCTGTTTCGTCCTCCCACTAGCGGTGTTGGTGCTGTACTTCAGGTATTTCCTACGCTGGGATGATGACCTTGCCACCTCCATCTATCACGCCTTCGTGGCATTATGCTACCTGACTCCCATTCTGGGGGCCATTGTGGCTGACTCCTGGCTCGGCAAGTTCAAGTGAGTGATCTGAAACAAGCTGTTCTCATAAACTAATGCAACTGACTAATATTTTTTATTTACACTACCAGTCAGAAGTCTTAGAACGCCCCAGTGTTTCAAGCTTTTTTGATTGAAATTCAAACAGTTCAACTCCAATAAATAGCATTAAATGGTACAAAGCACAGTGTTGAACTGCGAGAAGTAAAAAATGGTAAGGTTACCCACAAGTGGGGAACTAGTTCTGTAGCACCATGCAGGACCTCTGGTATGTGCATAGTTGGTTGGGTTCATCCTACAGAAAGATAGTGACCCAAAACAAAAGTCCAAGCTCTGCCAGAACAACCTTAGAAAAAAGAACAAGATGGTGAGCTGGAAAAGTCTCCAGACTCACTGTCCCCATAGGTGAATACACAAAACTACACATCTATTTGAAGATTAATAACAAAGCCTTCTTCCCAAAACATTTTTTCTTTCTTACTTTTGACACATTAAGCAGGCTCGTGGTACTGGATCTTGACTTGAGCCATCCTTTCTTAACAAAACTGAAAGTTTCATTAAGTTCAGGTCCTTCATAATCAGACTGCACTAAAATGAAATATGTCACCATGTTTCCAACCACTCTTGAACATTTCTCCCTCCAGAACCATCATCTACCTGTCCATCGTGTACGCCATCGGCCAGATTGTTATGGCGGTCAGTGCTATTAATGACATCACAGATGCAAACAGAGATGGTACACCAGACAACATGACAGTTCATGTGTGAGTGACCACCTTCATGCTGTTCACTTTCATGTTGTTGTAGCTCCCTGTCCGTGCCACTGCACTGCATTTATAACTCATCTAGGGTATTAATTAGATATAGGGATGATCAATAATATAATCATATTATTAAAAATTTTGTCACAGCACTTTTTCCTGGGTTTGTTTTAGAATATTGAATGACTGTATGTTTCACCAGCTGGTTTATAGAATCTGTTTAGTGCCTGTACGAATCATAGCAAGCACTGACTGGTGATGAGCCCATTATAAAATGTACACATATAATTGTATCTTTTTTTGACTTGCCTAATCTTCCTGACTTTGCATATAATTTGTCATAGCCTGCTCTAAATACAGCAGTGCTGTTTGTCTGGTGCATAAATTCACAAACCTCAGAAAAACCTATAAATGTCTGTCTTTAAATAGCTTGGTATTATATATTTGTATATGTGACTACTAATTAGTTCTGTAAGCTCAATATGTGTAAATGAAGGTGTTTTGTTTCTGACACAGGGTCTTGGCTATGACTGGTCTAGTCCTCATTGCTCTGGGTACAGGAGGCATCAAACCATGTGTGTCTGCATTTGGTGGAGATCAATTTGAGGACCACCAGGTCTGACAATTAACATATCACAACTCTCCTTTACCCAACACTTTTATAAACATCAGCTGCATTAGATGTGATGTGTAAAAGCATAATATAATACGCTAGCAGTTATCCCTTAGCAAGGTGAATCCTACTCCAGATGCTGGAGTATAATTACCCTACATGTTTTGATGCTTTCACTGCCATAACACACCTTACTCAGCCTATCAGCTAATTAAGAAGCTCCTTCTTAGTTGAAGTGAGTGTAGGGAAACTATGTGCTAGACATGCTCCTGTTCATCAGGAACAAGTTTGGGACTCATTAAGGGCCGATCACACTTTATTGTGTGTTGGATTTGTGAAACTCTAAACTTCCAAGGATTCTATTCATGGTAGGGGACTTTCTGTTTAAGGCATAATGAAATCTCAAATTTCCATGAAGGAAATGTGTGACTGGGGATACTATTTACACGCTCTTATAAGTTATATGGATCTATTATATTTGGCCAACAAATGAGCGTAATTACTGAATATTGGTATTACTGATTGTAAATGATGAGGCAGAATCCCCATTTTCAGCTCAGTGTGCATCATGACAATGTCAGTGTTGTATATTTTATGCACTGAACAATCTGCATTTCTTTCTTGATTCTGCAGACGAAGCAGAGAAGTACATTCTTCTCTGTGTTCTATCTGTGTATTAACGGTGGCAGCCTCCTCTCCACACTCATCACCCCCATACTCAGAGGTGGGCCACATTCAGAACTTCAGCTGTTATTTGTTCAACATGGTTCACATTATCAAGCTCGTTTTCCTATCTGTGCACAGGGCAGGAGTGTGGAATTCACACCCAGCAGAAGTGCTACCCGCTGGCTTTTGGTGTTCCTGCAGCCCTCATGGTGGTCTCTCTGAGTGAGTATCTCACAAGGAAAATGTTATTCAGTCTGGCTGGGCATGGCTGAGTGCCAAAGGATCTTGCAAACAAAACGAGGGGATTCTTTAACAATAAACGAATCATCCACATTTTGCTAGTTAATTAGTTAGTTAAAACATGTTTCCTGAAAACATGCAATGCAATGTACTATAATATTATGCTTTAAATATGTTCAAAAATTTGCATTTATTCTGCATTAAAGCATTCTGGGTTTCTGGGCCAAGTCTATTTTGCAGTCCATTCTATGCCCCTATTGCTGCACTCTAGAATTAAATGTAAATGGGTACTCACACCAATGCAGCTGCTCTATTCTCAGAATAGTGTCAAGCCAGGAAAAAAGTCCCATAAATAATGCTAATTCCTGCTATGGCATACTCAGTGTAAAGTTAGCTGTAAAATCTTTGTTAAATATGAGGTTATACCAAATATATAATAAAACGTCATAAAAAGGACAATGCAGTTTTGAATTAAAATTCAAAATTATCTAATTTTTTTGTCGTACCCACTATTTTTCCCTGGTGGCTAGACCCTGTGCTGCAGCCCCTAAAGTCCATTAGGTCAATATGACATTGAATATGCGTTTAGTAAATTACTGTATCATAGTCCCTAGAAAATTAAATTTATTGCAGCAAAGTTAGCTATGTGCAAATCTAGTCAGTACTGTTGCATAACAGCAGAGCTGATATACACATAGACAATATACAGCACAGCACTTATTGTATAGAGACAACATTATAGTTCTCGGTCCATACTGGCCTTATGTTTGCGTTTTATATTCCCACAGTTGTGTTCATTGCTGGCAGTGGAATGTACGTTAAAGCTGCTCCCAAAGGCAACATCATGCTGGATGTGTGTAACTGCATTGGGGTGAGTCTACTTTACTGGCACAATAGTAACAAGTAAATATATAATTATTAGTATTAGCATTAGTATTTGTGTTCAGTTGGCATTTAAGGGCAAGATTTGAATCTAATGAGTGTTGAACTCTTTAGGATGTGTTTGTAATAAAGTGAGTGGTCAGTGTACATATAGTAACTGTAAATATCTGAATTCTTTCCATAGTTTGCTATCAATAACCGTTTTAGACACAGGAGCAGTAAATACCCAAAGAGAGAGCACTGGATGGACTGGGCCAGTGAGAAATATGACGTATGTCCCCACTCTGTATACCTCTACACTTTTCTTAAATATACACACATACATACGCAAATATGTCAATCAATACAGTACTGTGCAAAAGTCTTAGGCACCTGGTAAAATTCTATTTAAAACTACTCGACAGTAGTGTTAAGTTAGTGTTAAAATATTACTATTATAATAAATAAAATAAACGAACATTTCCAGACCTTTTTCCCCCATGGAAGTTCAATATTCATTTTAGCTGCAATCAAACACCTGGTTTGGCTTCTATTACTTCATTGATTAAATGAGTAGGTGCTGCTTTTTTAATCCACACCATGACTGGTGGCAATGAGCAGAAATCTGAAACCAAACCTGTGTTCTTCTAAGTAGCTCACAAAATATTTAGAAAAAAGAAACCTTGATGCTTTTTTCTGCTTTCTTGTTCGTTAGAGTTTATTCTAATGTTCACATGTGTTTTTGCCGGCAGAAAAAAACCCATTGCTCATATAAACAGTTTCAAACAATTTTCATAATTACCTAAGATTATTGCACAGTACTGTACATATACATGCATACACATACACATACTACATTCTATTATTTTTATTCCTGATCCTGATTACTCAGATAAAAATGTTTAAAAATACTAAAATGTGCCTTCTTGATGAAATAGTAGTATGAAGTATTTAGGAATCATTGAAGCCAAAAATAGTTTGTTAAATCCATTTATATGTTTTGGCCACTGTAGATTGTTCAGTCAGTAAAATAATCAGATGTAACATATAATAATATGTAATATTAATGTTATAAATGTCTCTCTCTGTGCTGCAGAAACTCCTCATAGCTCAGATTAAGATGGTTCTGAAAGTGCTGTTCCTCTACATCCCTCTCCCCATGTTCTGGACACTGTTTGACCAAAAGGTAAAACTGACACCTTCTGCTTGCTGTGATGAGAGATAAATGTTCATAACAATTCTTTCTCCATTAGATGCTGATTAAAAGGCCTCTGAATGAACTTTGTTGGTCTTATTTTGTCTACAGGGCTCCCGCTGGACCCTCCAAGCCACCACCATGGATGGAACCTTTGTAAGTGTTCAGCACAAAGCGTATCTCTTTTGAGTGTAAAATGTAAACCTCACATCAGTATGAATTAGTTCCATTACCTTTGGAAGGGACATGAAACCACATTATTCATTTGTTATTTATTATATTGAAATAACATATTTTGGATTTTTATTTATTGCAATTTTTTAAACACGTTGAATAACACTATATCAAACTATATAGAAGAAAAATTGACCACAGAAACAAACTGTCAGTTTATAAAACTTGAATATAGTCCAAGAAGTCTATCCCACACATGGATAGCCTAAGAAAATACCTTTAAAATAATTGCATACCTTATTGTATTATATTAGAATCAGTTATTATCGATAAGATCGTGCATCGTACATTATTATTCCTTTACATTCCTTACAACATATCATCTGCCCTTGTACATTGTCACTGAGTGTTTGGCGTTTGTCCACAGGGTTCACTCGTCCTGCAGCCAGACCAGATGCAGGTGAGTTCCCCTTTGGAGTTTACCTCTGACCACACTGTGTTTTCACACTGTGTTACCTGTTAAACTTTGCTTTGTCTTGTGCAGACTGTCAACCCCATCCTTATTCTTACTCTGGTGCCTGTTATGGACAGAGTGGTCTATCCCCTCATCAGGAAGTGTGGCTTCAACTTCACGTAAGATTCATTTCCATCAGAGAACATGCTTAGAAATCAGAGTTTCATGAGACACAAAAGAAATCCGTTTATTTATTTTCATTTGCTTTGTAATCATCATTGTTTTTTTAACATGAATGATTTAAATCCATCCTACAGCCCTTTGAAGAGAATGACGGTTGGGATGTTTTTGGCTGCCATGGCTTTTGTCGCTGCTGCTCTGGTCCAGATGGAGATTGATGTGAGTATGGATTAAAACACATCAGAAATTCTGATTCAGATCAAATATCAAATAGATCATCTATCAATCTCAAAGCAGTGATGTGCAATGATATCCAAAGACTGCATTTTACACAGACCCCCAGTACATTTTTTAGTTTAAATGTATGAATATGATTATGATAATGATTTTGATGATGTTGATGATGATGATGATGATGATGATGATGATGATGATGACGATGCCGATGCCGATGACGATGACGATGACGATGACGATGACGATGACGATGACGATGACGATGACATGACGATGATGATGATGATGAATAATAACAATATTAGTAATAATAATAATAATAATAATAATAATAATAATAACAAAAACCGCTGTCGTCGTCATCATCATCATCACCATCATCATCATCATAATGGAAATATATTTTGTTTAAAAATAGACAGCACCCAAGCAAATGTTTAAAACCACTGATATTTTGCTTGTACAAATATTAAATATTGGCATGATAAACATTAATTTGAAAAAAGGAAATATCATGTGAGCAGAGGAAAAGCACAACATTACATTGTTATGGGAAAAAAAGCACTATAAATATGTCAAGTTGGAGGGAATCTCAACTGTTGTTACATACAGTGTGGAAGATGCTGAACATGAACAAATAATTCAGATCTTTTGAATCATTAACAGCAATAACAAATATTGCTCTATTAGTAACATGTGACTGGAACTGGAACTGTAAAACTGCAGTTTATGATACAAATATTTGGTATTCCATAATGACATTTGAAGACTGCATTGGTCAGCAGGTCAAGTTCATTAAATGGTAAATGTAATCATTTTCCTTCCTAAAGGGGATAGAACACATGCCTTTTTTGTTTCAGTGTATTGAAACAGATCTCTTTCTTTCCCAGAAAACCCTGCCTGTTTTCCCTTCTGGCTCTGAAAGCCAGCTGAAGATAGTGAACATGGCCAGTCAGCCCCTAGAGATCACTATCCCTTCTCAGGCACCTGCTGTGTTGAAGTCTATGCAGGTACAAAACACATCATGTTTCATTCTTACACTCCATTACCCATCCTCCCATTTTTACCTAAAATAAATATGTAATTATCATTAACATCCAGTTATCAGACCTCAATATTGTATGCACTGTTACAACAAAGCCTTGAAGTAGTGAATTCACAATAGTGACTTCACAGTGAGAAGGAAAACATTTTTAACTTTAATGTAACAAGACTTTGCATTTTGGATCATTTCTATTAGCCTGCTTGTCATTGAGGGATTATATGATGTAAAAGGTGTTAATAGGATGATAATGATTTACTTAAGACAATAATAATGACTGCAATAATCACAGCAACAATATAACAAAATGTGACCAGTTCATATAAACCCACTCCACCCTGTTCTGGACTGTTCTGTTCTCATTACAGGCCAGTGACTACATGCCCTTTACCACTTCAAATTTCACAGTGACACTGAACACAACAGTTCCGCTCACTAAAACCTTCTCCCTGACTGAGGGAAAACGCCAGACCCTCATCATCCCTACCAACCCCAATGACATGAATACAGTGAGTGTGATTCTTTGTTTTCCATTCATAAAGATTTCTGAACCAAATTGTGAAAGTAACTTTTTTTTCCTCTTCTTTCTCAGACACTAGATTTAACCTCCAAACCAGAGCAGGGCAATAATGCAATCAGGTCAGTATAGTTTTTAATATGTTATTGATATATGGTTATCATTCTGTCATTAAAATATAATAATAAGATATTAATAAACTATAAAAACACTTACTAGAAATAATTAGGTTGGTAAATACATTTTTTCAGTTACATGTATTCAAGAAGATGTGATGAATTCATACTTCCATGAGTGTTCTCAAATGTTGGTTTATTTACTTCGGTTTGAGGAACATGGGCTCTGTCTTACCAAACCTGTATCTGTTTACAACTTGATGCATGTGTGGTTTGTGTTTCAGAGTGAAAAATATTACATGCATATAAATCAACAACTGACTCATTTTTCCACTTTGCACAGATTTGTGAATGGCATGACAGCAGAAGTCAATGTGTCCTATTTTGAGTTCAGTCCAGAGTCACCTGTTTCAGACTACGTCTTATTTCGACAGGGAGAGTAAGTTCACCAGTAAATTATTATTATTTTTTTTTTTCTGATGGAAACATTGTCACTCACTGTGTTTACTGGTTTATGATGAATTCAGTAAAGCTCATGCTGGTGACATGCTGGTCTCCCCTTAGGCACACATTCAGAATCACAGACGGTGTGCGGTCATGTGCGTTCTCCAGGACATTTGGTTTTGGGGGTGCTTACAATTTCCTCATCCCCAACACGTTTATCTGGACGGAGAATGTGAGTTTTCAATTTAGTTATGGTGTTTGTGTATGCTGTTATGCTGTTCTCTGAACATTTGCCTACAAGGTTCTTATAAGGGTGTACAGAGACAGAGAGTTATAGCTTTGTTGGAAAGTGCACTGGACCTCAATGATGACTATTTTAAGTTGTGGACCATTTTTGTCTCTGTTGTGTGTGTATAGTGCGGTGGCTTGATAGTTGAAGTGGAAGACATCAAGCCCAATACTGTGCACATGGCCCTGCAGATCCCTCAGTATTTCCTCATCACTGCTGGAGAAGTGGTGTTTTCTGTCACAGGCCTAGAGTTTTCATACTCGCAGGTACATAAACACCTCACAACTCACTCAAGTTTCAGGATAGACTCTCTTTTTTACCACTTACTACAGTCTTCTGTTTGAATTTGTAATTAAGTAAATTTCCACTTCTGATGAATTAAATAAACATTTTTAAACATTATTAAACACTCCTGGTCCTAAAATATAATTGTGTCCAGCTGAAAGCTACTGTAAAATATTCCATATTCATTCAACTTCATTATCAGCTGCACCCTTGTTAAAATGGGGAACGCTCATAAAAACATTTTTATTCAATTGGCTTAATCTCACACTGACAATATGAGAAAAAAAAATTCTTACATCATGACAGCAATGGGTCTTCATCTATAATACCTGATAAGCTTGAATAATACATAGTAAAGGAATGACCGAATGACCCTCAATCTCTCCAGATCACATTTATCAATCACATTAACCCATAGCCTCCCAATACTTGTTGCTACATTCTCAGCTATGTTCAGTGAACTGAATTATTTCCCTCCGTCTACAGGCACCGAGCAACATGAAGGCAGTGCTGCAGGCTGGCTGGCTGTTCACTGTTGCTGTGGGCAACTTCATTGTGCTGATTGTGGCAGAGCTGGCAAAGCTGCCGGACAAGGTGCTGTACTTAATTCTACACCATCTTCACACAAACGCGCTTCCTTTAACTCTGTTACAGAGACACCATTACATTTGTTATGTGTAATTAATATAAAAATGATGCTCTTCAGTCTAAATCCCATCATATTAACCTGTGCGTGTGTTCTTTTCTCTTTCAGTGGGCAGAATATGTGCTGTTTGCCTCTTTGCTAGTGGCTGTTTGTATAATCTTTTCCATAATGGCTTACTTCTACACTTATGTTGACCCTGCTGAGATCGAAGCCCAGTTCATGCAAAAAGATGAAATGGAACCAGATGACAAGGATGAGAAAGCCATTGAGATGAAAGGAAATGACTTAGTGCAGCACCATGAGAAAATTTTCGGCCAAACTAAAATGTAACAGTTGCATAGCCCATTATTGTTATACTGCAGTTGCTTTGATAGATTACGTTGCTCAACATGAACAGCCAGAAGAGATGATAAATAATACACCTCAAAATGTATTTTGATAAGACGAATTTGGAGTCCACTGTCTTCTATTTCATAAGCTATTAAAACATCACATTTGAGATAGAAGAGCAAGCACAAGAGATGTGACTTGTATAAAACTGAATAAAACATTTATAAAGCTAACATCCTCTAGCTTATTGGTACTATTGAAATTAAGAAAATAAGTAAACCACAAAAAAATGCAGTAAAGAAAAACACATTCAGAATCTTCCAGGTAAAAAGGGGAGGCCTTATAACTTCATGCAGAGTATATTTATTGTGCTTTTGTACAAAAAGTTCTTAGGTTAAAAGTTTTATTTATGCAACTTTATATGGAATATCATTTAGGCTTTTGTGCTAATACAGCTACTGACATGATGCCCTGAATAACCACTATGCCCCATTCCCAGACATTTATGTCCTCCCTCCCACAAACCATTCTGTAGTAGTCTGAGGTAGTTGTAAAAGATTTACGCACCTAACATCTGTCTATGGATTACTTTTTTAGGTTAATCTAGATCAAGAAT
>JBBMFX010000002.1:13781512-13793106 GCA_037832545.1 Rhabdalestes septentrionalis | reverse complement strand
GACCACTTTGTTTCCCACTTAGATCGAATAAAGGTTTATCTTATTGTATATGTACTACACTAATGCTTTGTACTTAATTTTTACTTTTTATTGAATTAGCTGTTTAGTTCGGATCTTTATAACTTTATAAATCTCTCTCTGTTGAAAATGGCATTACATCTTAACAATTTCTTAAGGGCACTATTATTTTTTTTATTAAATCATTTTATTGCATACTAGTGGTTTTTACACTTTGGTCACTGTTATTTTGACATTTTCAATATCTATGCAAATAAGTCTTGATTTTCTTTTCCAAATGTCTACTGAGGTTCTCTAAAATTCAGTTTAAAGGTAATACACATAAGGATATTACAGTAAATTCATTGTGCGTATAGCTGTGCGTGTTTGGGAAATACATATTCACAATCACTGCAGGTTGCTAGTTTTGTAACAGATTTGTTTAAGGTGCAAGTATAAAGTGCAGGTGGTCAGCAGGAATGTACTAGAGTATTATCAGCCTTCAGCAGATGCTTGGCTCTTCTATGGCTTGAGCTCCTTCTTTCACAGCCTTAACACACTTCGCCATAGTCTGAGAGGCTCGGCTGATTGAGTCTAAGAAGAAAAAGAAACAGGTAGATGCATGCAAGCTCAGACGCAAGATACATAACTACACAAGCATTAGTGCATACATCCACTTTCAGCATAGACAAATGTTACAGCAGGCTCATACCATACTGGCTCACCTAGAACCTTCCAATTCAAGCCATGGATATCCCCATTTTGCATTTCTTTGTATGATCATTACAGACCTCACTCATTTTTAACTGGATTTTTTTACTGAACATTTGCAACATGTTTCAAGTGTGGCTAAATGTGTTACAGTATTAAAAGTAATAAAAACATCATTTTCTTTCAAACCTTGAATTCAACATAGTATATCAACATATGAAATAAAACAACTGAATGTAATTACATCCAAAAGAGTTTAAAAAAATAGCTAGTTTTATTTGTTTGTAATAAACATTACCAATTTACTATTAAAATTGTAAGAAATTAGAATAATTATTCATGGGAATTGTATACAATAAAACAAAAAAAAGTTCTATACAGCATGTTCTGTGTCACTCAAGTATTTTTATGCCAAGTAAAACTCCTGTTATCCAGAATGGATGATGTAATAGAACTACAAGTATGTATACAGTATTGAAAAAGTTTTTTAACTTGAGTTTGTAAGATAAGAGAAGACAAGTCTTTATTAGTGCCACAAGTGGGAAAATTCAGAATGTAGGAAATTGTATGATATATGTCCTGCGTTGTCTTTGTCTCTGACTATCCTGCCTTGTTTACATTGTCCATGCGCTGCTGTTGTTGTGAGTAAAAAAAAAACCAATGCAACAAAACATAAATTATTTTTAGGTGTTTGTTTCCTTGTTTATCAGCTCACACCTACAGCCTGAATCAATGGCTCAAATTTGTTACAGGTAAAAATGAGATTTTAATTTATTTAATTACAGCAACACATCCAGCCACAACTATTTCCACAGATAAAAGTTCTGAATTTTGGGTGAGTAGCATGGAATGGCCCAGCAATACCTCACCTGTCATGTAGAAGTCTTTAACAGTTAACTGAGGAGGAATAAGTGGCTCAGGCAGTAGAGTCTGGTTAGTCCCCTGAGAGAGAGAGATCATATGCATAAATGGTCTCTGGCAAAATTATAATACATAATACAAATAATAAAACCTTTATAGTAGTACCATGTACTGAGTATAGGAAATGTCTTTTTCAGATATATGTCCAGGCCCACTGCATGTAACATTACTTACTTTGCCCAACTCAAAAGCCTGTTTGAAATAATTAGCCTCCTCCACATCATCAAAGCGCACCAAGTTGGGTGCTACCTCGGCCAGTCTCTCTCTCACCTCATCCAGCGTGTTGTAGGGAAGAGTGATGCCAGCTAACTGTACACACAGACACAACATTATTACAGTGGCAGAGTTATGTTATGACTAACACAAAAGTATGTTTGAGTTACAGCAATCTATCTGTTGTTGTATGCATTGTAAACTGAAATATTGTGCAAACATTTAAAAAAGATTATACTTTTACTACTAGTTCTGTAACTCTTTGCTGATAGCTAATCATGCCTTTCTCCACTTCTACCCATGACGTGGTGTCTTACCTCTGAAATAGCACGTATGATCTTCCAGTCCTCTCTAGCCATGCCTGGAGCAGTCACGGCCACATGGGTCTGCTGTGCACGGCCTTCCGTATTAACGTATGTAGCACATTTTTCTGTGTATGCTGCACCAGGCAGGATAACATCTGCCATTGGAGCTCCAACATCTCCGTGATGGCCTGCACGAGAGTTACACATCTACTTTATATACACTTCTTGTGAGTGAAGGAATAATCTTATATGTTTAAAAATAAAACTTTTATTACTTCTCATGCTTTAGGTATGCCTTAGTTATGCCTCCTTTAGTATCCAAACACGTGCTTATGTGTATATGCGTGAAAGGCACATTCTGACCTTGATAGATAATGAAGCACTCCTTAGGAAGCTGATGTCTGTCAATACAACCAGCATCAGCCCCAAGCAGGAAGATGACTTTGGGTGGGTTTTTCCTGATGACCTCTACTCCTGGTTTATATCCTAAGTCCAAGGCTGCTACTTGACTTGCCATTCTGTGTACAGATCCCACACAAAAGGAGGTTTTACTGGAAATGTTACATATCTGCTTTGATTACAAAAAAGTTATAAAATCTGCTTATCTGCTTTGATTACAAAAAAAGGTTTGGCATAGGTGGTGGAAGTTTTGGAAAATCACAGAATACAAGTCCGGATATATAACAGAGAATGCTATGACGTACCTGTGGAGAACATTGAGTACTTTCCAGCCATCCTGTATGCCACTAGTAACACAAGCTTTGTGAGCAATAGCTGATACAGCAGAGTGGATGGCAGCTCCATCTTCCCTCTGCAGAGCAGCACTACCCACCACCACCATAGGGCGCTTTGCTAGTGCCAACACCTGTAAACAGATTCAAAGTTTATAGGTTGTCACTGTCAAAACAAAACCTTGTATCTCAATTTTTGCTGATTTTTGAGAAGGAGTTAAGCTGGAAGAGAAATTGTGACCCTCTGGGCAGTATCCTGCGGGTATATTAGTATGCATATTTGAGTGTAGGCTGCATAGACTGTATCACAGACAGCAGTTCTACCTCATTGTCACTGCTTGGGTGAGGAAAGTCCACCAACTAAAAACATTGTCAAGATCTGACCACTATTGCAAGAACACTAGAGGATGAAAATCACAAAGTGCATTACATCTAGAAGCTGGTCCAACAGGTTAGTGAAGTGAACAGTAAGTGGACAGTGTTTAAATGCTCCCGCAAACAAGTGTTGACGTGTGTTCATGTTAAAGCCAGATGAAAAAGCAGTGTTGGGAAGCTGTTTTCTTGTTAGTACAGTTAAAATTGTGCCCAAGCAAAAAATGTAAGCTGTAAGGCTCTCTTTACCCAAGCGAACAAGTATTATTTTGGTGGTTTTTTTATTCATGTGTTGGATTTTTATTTGGTTTGGTCCTCTGATGATTCTCTTTTGTTTGGTTTCTAAGCCATGGTTCAGTTTGTACCACAATTTAGCATGGAAAAATGTCAAAGTTTAGATTTTTAAAAATAAAACGGAAGGAACTTTGCCTTACCCAACTCATTACAAAGTTTTCACTTGTTTTTATTCATCCTTTACACCTTTCACAGCATGTACTAAAATGTAACTGCATGGAAGTTCATATAAAAGTTGAGCCAAATCTACAGATATATGAGACCACATCATGCACATGTATGGACTTTTACCTCATTAAAAGGATGTTTCCCTGCTGCAATCTCTTCCAGTATCTTAGTCGAGTCTCCCAAGTGGTTATAGGAATAGCTCAGATCCACCGCATGTCCAACTAATGCCACCTGTAGCTCATTGTGCAGCCAGCTATAGATAAGAAAGAACTTCAATAATTTAATCACTATGCTGTTCTCCAATCTAAATCATAGTAATTCACTAAAATAATTCTAAATGAAACAAGGGTCAATAACTTTGAAAACAGCCATTGCAGTGAGTTATTCTGTGGTACGCTATTATTCCTCTGGGATATGGCAAATCAGATAAGACAACTTAATTTCATTTACAATAATGTGATAATTTCTTTATAACAAACACTAGGCAGACATAGTTACCACTGAATACATTGTGAAGTGATTCTGAGTTGAGGCAATATCCAGCCTTTGCTTCCTGCCATAGTTTACCTCTTCCTAATGCGAGCATTGAAAAGTGGTGCCTCATAACGAGGGTTTGTGCCAACAAGCAGCAGCAGGTCTGCATCTTCAATGCCGCTTATGCGTGTGTTCAGCAGGTAGTTTGAGCGTAAATCAGTCCTAATGGAAAATGAATATATTAAATTATTGCTCACTGCTGGAATTAAGCAACCCAAAGTCCTTTTTCTGCCACCAATATTTTCACCTCACCCTGCCCCAGCCATGGGAAAAATTTCCTCTGTGCACAGGTTTTCACTGTCAAGGCGGTTCAGCAGGTCTTTCAGAGCAATGAGTGATTCTGCATCCACCATACCACCTGCTATGGCTGCAACATCACTGCCCTGAGAGGCTTGTAACTTCAATAAGAGTAAAAGAGTATTATTAGAATATTAGGATGTGTCCAAAACACAGAATGTAAATTTTTAACTTGATTAATATAATTTTCAAAAGGGACATATTTTGCAAAACTCACTGTATGGGCCTATGGGTTATACAAAACGTGTTCATTAAATTCGTTGCACAAAATCACTCTCACAGAAAGAGCTCTATCCAGCTTTATTATATAAAGTTTCAGTCCTTTTCACAATGTCACTTTTATGGAAATACGCTGTTACTGGCTGTCTTTTTCAACTGATCTAGTGGGTGAGTCTCAACAGATTAGGGGTGGTTCTATGCAGATTTCCCCATTATTACATCACAATGGGGGCACACCCAAACGGCTTGTAGAAGCATATGATTCCTGACACCAAAATTCAACATATTAAAAGAAAACGGATGGATGTTGTTTTTTTTTCACACTTGGAGTGTTTATAGGAGCAGTAGAGATACAAATGGAAATACAAAAGAAAGTGATTTTGCATATGTCCCCTTTAAGATACTTTTCTTCTAAGACAAAATTAATGAACAGGACAAATTTGGTATCATTAACAATAAAGTGGCCCTGATGGCAAACTATAACTGTCTCTCATTTCATTCTGAGATTAAAGTGACTCATACCGCCCCTGCGACCCGGGTCAGGGCCTCTTCCCAGGATGTGGCCATGAGCTGTCCAGATACATCCTTCACCATGGGCTGTGTGAGACGCTGCCTCTTCAAACCATCATACGCAAAACTGCACAGAAAAAGGACATGGAACAAAGCAAATTATGACCTTAGGAAGGATCACTGACTTATGTTTCCTAATAAAGGAAGGAAGCATTGTTTGAAAATGTGTTTACTGGACAGGGATTTATGTGATTGCGGTATATTACGGTATACCGAGTCTTATCGGAGATCCATTCCTCATTGACGTCCTCGTTGAGTCTGGGAAGAATTCTCATCACTTCCCCTCCTCTAGTACTCACCACTATACTACTGCCCACAGCATCCAGCACATCGATGGACTCCGTCTTCCTGCCAGAGGAAACATTCAGCTAAGACTTACAGTCCAACTGAGAGAATAAGATGAATGTGATCAGAGGCTCTGTACCTGGTTTCCCATGGTCGGGAGGTGAATGCATAAGGTTTGGATGTTAGTGCTCCAACAGGACATATATCAATCACATTCCCAGACAGCTCAGACATAAACATTTTCTCCACATAGGTGCCGATCTCCATGGCATTACCCCTGCCTGTGGTACCCAAATCCTCTACCCCCGCAATCTCACTGGCAAAGCTGAAAGCAACACAGAACATCCATGTTTAAATGTCCAGTACAATAAAAATCACTAACTGATGGTTAGCTTGTCACCATATATTAGAACTGGTCTACTTCAGGGTCACTGCAGCCACTGTACCAGCAGAACTTTCCTTTTCTTTCCATTTCATCAATATAAAGTAATGATACATAACTTGATGACATGGTACATTCCTATAATCTACCATCATTAAAAGATAATTAATATTTTCAGATTAAGTGGGTTTTTATCTAGAAATCATAATTATGAATACATGATAATAATATAATAAAACAGTAATATATGTATTTTCATTTTCAAAACCCCTTATTAATCTCAAAACCCAGTTTGCTTGTAATCAAGCTCTTTGTTGTTGAGTATGTTGTTAAATCAAGGTGAGAACATTATTCTTTAAATGACTGATTTTTTGTTGTTGAAAAGAATGTGATCTTTGATATTTATGGAAGGTTAATATATAGCTAATAATTCAGCTGATTTGTCCTTTAGTGGCTCTCACCGAACACAGCGTGTGCACTGGATACAGCGTGTCATAATAGTTTTGATTAGAGGGCCAATGTTCTTATCCTCCACTGCTCTCTTTCCTTCGGTAAACCGACTCCGATCACTGCCAAACATCATGGACTGGTCCTATGCAGGAACAAAATGCAATAAAGCTATACTAAAGCTCAAAACTAATTTACCAGTATGATACTGGTGAAAATAATTTTTTCACCAATTAATACTGAATGGTGTCAGATATTCACATAAAAAGTAATCAGTGTGAACAAAGGTGATGGTGGGTGGGAGTTTTATGGAAAATAATATCACAATAGTTTCACAGGGCATTATCACAATACAGGATTTATGGACTTTTTGAAATGATACATGCAGTTGGTCAGTACTGATAACATCCATGAAATCCATAAAAGCATATTGTGAATGACAAACAAAATTAATCACATTAATTATAAAATACTGTCATACTCCCAACTCTATCTAAAGGAGTTTTAAAATGCCCACCTGTAGGTCACACTCTCCTCCCTGGTCACAGATGGGGCAGTCTAGAGGATGATTGGCCAGCAGGAACTCCATCACTCCCTCCCTGGAACAGCCAGTCTCAGTCACACAATATCTCAATCCATCACAGTGTATCAGAATGCGTTTTTAATCACTAGGTTGAAGGACAGGGCAGCAGATGTTTAGCTTCCACTGAGATTTACAAAGTAGTTCTTCAGTTTAGTTCTAAGGCTTCACAAGTTATGTTTTCATTCATAAAATTCATTTGCATTAAAATGAGTACATTTGAGAACTGTTCCACCATTAAAAAAAAGAATACACGAAAAAGTATTTTATATGGCAGCCAAACTCTCTTCAGTAACTTTGTATATAAGTAATTATGTCTTACCTAGCCTTCCTGGTTTTCTCTGAGTCTGTGAGAATATTCCACCCCTTCATGACAGGCATTGCACATGCAGCTACTGGCTGGAGATTAGAAATGTGAGTGCTGTAACACTAGAAATCTAAAAGCTATCTCAGGAATGACTGAGTCAAACCTTTTACGAGAGCACTGTGGTTAAAGCATCGGTTTTACATGAATATTAGAAAATTCCAGGATGAAAGGTCATACCTTTGGGGATTTTTCTATCTCCACCAGACACATGCGGCAGTTCCCTGCCACAGACAGCCGCTCGTGGTAGCAGAAACGAGGTATCTGCACTCCCACCTTCTCACATGCCTGCAATTGAGTTTTACTAAATATATTGTCTCACACTGCTGCGGCAGAATTAAGCATTATTATTCATGTCTGTGTTTTCACTATTATGTTTGGGCATCTGGATCAGAATGAATGGTTCACCTGTAGCACTGTGGTTCCTGGCTCCACCATCACTGACTTCCCATCAACAAACACCTCCACCAAGTTACTAGCAGCTGCTGTGGCCACAGGGCGGACTGGGCACACAGACACACACACAAACATATACGTACGTTCAATATATATTAAACCAATTACTTTAATTAAAAATATCACTAGTTCATTTAATACTGTTTCTTTGCTGACACAAAGCCACAAAGCCTTGGGTACGTTAATCCTGCAGTGATGGAGGCTAATCTCACACTTTAAGGCCTTCGGTAAGCAGGTAAAACTGATATAAAATAGAAAATAACCGTAACTGGGCTTCGCCTGTGCCACCCCAGACACTGCTCTCTTCACTGCAGGTAAACGCAGCATGACCCTGAACACAGAGAACAACACCATCAAAACACTTACCACATTGGCCAAGTCAAGTGAGCATTTCAAACATATGCACACAGTACACTATGAAACGAACCCACGCTTCCCCAGAACCACGGTGCAACACAAGAACAGAAACAGAACTCCACCAGACCACAAGTGCAGACAGAATGGTAGAAAGTGCCAGAAAATAACAAAGGAGCAACGAAACAACCGCACAAGACAATTAGCGCAATCGACAATGATTACAGTCTGAATGAACCCAGAATTTTGTCGGGAGAGCTGTGTGCAAATAGCAGAACAGGAGTTACATATACAAAAATGCAGAGCAGCGGTAAATATGATTGTGCAAATATAGCAGCAACGGGACAGAAATAGTGTGTAATAAATAGAAGCGTATTTACAGCTAAAGAGCAGTAGAAAGAAGGAGGAGGATTGTCAGTTTACCTGACTTGAGTGTTTGAGCTCGGAGAGGATGTTTACATTCACAGAGGGCGGCCTGTATCACCAACTCTGCTGCTCTCCGATGAACGAGGACTCACTCGGTGGCGCAGTTTTCTTATTTGGCAGCGCCACCCATGACAAATCCTCCGGCCCGGGCAGTAAGAGGATTATGTTCACCGACCTGGAGCAGGAAGAGGACATGCCACAGATGTCCGCATTAAAAAGGACCTGGTTGTCTTCATGCAGCGTAGTGGCCTTCCCTATAAACACGATAGCAATAAAAGAAGATAATGAGTCGACTCGGCAACAAATCGGTTCATTCGAATCTATTCTTTAGAATCGGTACTTTTTAATGACCTGATGGAGGAGGACGTCCATTATAGCTCAAATTAGATTTTTTGCACGATGTAGACACAATATTAACAACTATACAGCTTAAGGTAAAATAAGTGTAGTGGGGTGGCTTGTAGAAAGAACTTCTAAAACAAATCAAGTAAGTAGCACTGCAGTAAGTAAGTAAACATAAGTTAATAAAGGTGCAAGATATTAAAGGGAAGAGTTAAAGGGTGCAAAGAGGTGCATTTTTTTACTTGTTAGTGATGTCCTGAAAAAAGCAGTGTGGATTTGATAAGATCCTGTAAAATACTGATGAACCTGTAAGTTAACAATCTGCACAGAATGTGATTAAATTTTTTAAAATAATATTTTTTTAATGTAAAACCCTGCTGTGAACCCACAGCCCAAATCATTTATGCAAAAGTTTGCCACCAAAACATCTCTCAAACCACATCCAGCCGATCTAGTGGGCACAGATGTGTCGATGTGGTTGAGGATGTAGTATAAATTGCTATGTGCTATAATAATGAACACAACTTTATTCGGACACATAGCCATTTGAGGCAAATTGTAGAAAAAATATTGTGTGAAACGGAATATTGACATTTTAAGGCCTGATATAAATTTTGTATGTACAGGACCCTCTGGAATTTGGTGTAAAGGGAAGCACATTAAATGTTTCTGTATTCTACAGTGCTTGAGTATTCAGATAAATCTGTCTTCAAATGTGATTAATTAAATATGTACAGCATTAATTATCTTTTTAGGCAAAAATCTAGAATTATCAGTTTATTATAAGGGACAAATAGAGTCTAGAGTTTCTATCAATTTGAAGACAATTAAGTGTGGATGACCCTGCTCAATTTCAAAGTTTGGTCTCATTAAACAAGCTGCTCACCAGGCTGGAAGTGATTTCAGAACCATTTATGAGGGGTTTGGATTCCACTAATCCACTGTCTTTTACATGGTGTAAAAAAAAAACCCTTATCACCACTGTCCTCAAATTACTCCAAGAACAAGGCAAATAACATGGAACATCACAAGGAACTTTGGGCTAATATAACAATCTGCTGGCCTCTTCTGGACTGCCTGTTGCCAGTGCTCATTATTCTACACAGAGGCAAACACCGAACAATGATGGGTATGGAGAGATAGCGAAAACCAAATCTCTGCCAAAGAAACATTGCTGCCTGCATAAAATACCCTAGAGCACCATCAGGATGAGCTAGAAAACTACTGGAAGAATATTATTTGGATTGATGAGGCCAAAGTAGCTCTTTACAATGACCAAAACCAGAATACTGCTGTATAGCAAAAGAATATTATCCCGAGTTAAGCAGTTTTGTAATAATGAATGGGCCAAAATTCCTCTACCTGAATGTACTGGACAAATCAACACCTACAGAAAACATTTAAATTATCGTTGTAAAAATCTTGTTGCTCATTGGTTAGATTTGAGCATATATATGTAAGGTTTAGAACACCCCATTTTTTTCTCATTTTTGTATTCAAATTCAAGTGGTTCAATGTCTCATTGTTAATTCTGCTGAAAGTTCTTCCCGACTATGTTGCAGAAGTGTTGATTGGGTTTAATCTGGGGATTTCTGGCAACTTAATGTTTTCCAGCTTACCATCTTGTTCTGTCAGAGCTTGAGATTTATATATATACAAGAGGGCTGGGAATTTAACGCGTTAATTAAATTAATCACAGAAAAAAATAAAGTGTAATATTTTTTACGCAATTTATGTCATCTTCTCATTCAAACTTTCCAGTAAACAGCAGGAGAATAATGTCTTGTGAATGTTTTTGCCAATTCTGACTCAGAAGAGGAATATTTGCCTTTTGGAAAAGACGCTCGCGCGTCTCCCGGGTTCAACTTTGGAGCACAGCTGCACGGCCATTCAATGAAAGAGTGATCACGAAGCAAATACACATGTTTATTTCAACACTTTGCCAATCGGGAATGTGTGTGGAATCTGTGAACCTGCTCGTAGTGTCTGTAGGAGAGCTGTTGGTCCAGCTAGAGGCAGCAGGAGAGGGAACATTGGGCTGGAAGTAGCCGCATTAGCTTTCTCCATCCAGACCTCCAGAGGGGCGGAGTCTCAGCGCTGTGACCAGTGTTGCCTACTATTTTCAATGGAAAGTAGCGAAAGTCTGCTTGAAAAGTTGCCAAATGTCGCTAGATGACGTCATGCGTATATTTGCATATTGATGACATAATTGCATCGTATTTGCATTCTGCGTGTTTTTCCTAATCCTTCCTCACGTGTCCAATATAAAACAGTTATCAATTACGTTACATTTTTTCAGAAGAAACGGTCAAATTAAATAGTTTTATTTAAAGCAAAGGAGAAGCAGGTGATTGGTCCGTGGCAACATCGTTTGCACATGCGCAGCTCATTCACATCTATGTCAGTTGCTGTGCCATCACGGGAATGTGCTGCTGCTCCTCTCAGCCGGAGGAGCGCTCACTGATCAGAGCAGACACAGGGAGAAGAGGAACTGTACCGGGAAAGCAAGACCTCGCCCTTACAGGACAGTACTGGTGACATTTGGAAAATTGCTAAGGTTTGTCCAAAAGTTGCTAGATTTGTCGCTAGGCGCTTTTTTGAAAAAAAGTCGTCAAGGGGGTCTGAA
>JBBMFX010000002.1:13761454-13775180 GCA_037832545.1 Rhabdalestes septentrionalis | reverse complement strand
GGAAAGAGATCACTGCCATGTAAACATTAAAAATGTTTTTATTTCTTTACATGTTTTTCTGAAACAGTACATTTAAACAGGCAGCAGTAGTCTGAATGAAAACCTCAGTTAAGTTCCCCCCTACAGGTGAAATAGCAAAAATGCATCCTGGAAATCAGCATTTAAGGTGGAATGAACATTTCGAATAAGGAGCTGCGATTAAGGAGCTATCTTCAGTGTCATTGCCGGTTTTACTAACTGGGGTTTGGGAGGATTCCCTCCATCCCCGAAGATCAATTGCTCCCGTGATTTCACCTCACGCATGAGCAAATCAGATTCTTCCATCGAAATTCTTTCCTGACGTTCAGGTAATTCTGCTGCATTATACACAGCATGCCATGGAACATGCGCCGGGTATTTAAAGGGAGTGGGAGTGTGAACTCTGATTGGTTCATTGCATGCTACGGCCCAAACACACCCATGACTAATATACTCATTTAAGACAACCCATTTGAACTATGCGCCAGGTGCGATGTTCACTTTTCCTACAGGCACCATAGCCTTTTGCGCTGGCCCCTCCCCCAAAGGCAACTGTGTTTCAGACTTCAGACAATGCACGATCGACCCTGAAAATCGGGCCCTAATGTTCTAACTGGTAAAAGGATGATAAACATCTAAAATGATTGGCTTAGAATACAGCATGATTAAAATTAGGAGGTTGATTGGATTACAATCAAGTGGCAGTGTTGGTGACCCTGTGGTTGAACCTCAAAAGTCTAAAATCATTTACAAAACTACAACACCTTTCAAACATGATGGAATCACTACACAATTGTTTTTTGATAACCATCAGACAAATTGCTGACATGACAATTTTTTTAATAGCTGACCATTGTGGTTTTGTAAAATATACCTATCCATCCATCCATTGTCTGAACTGCTTGTCTATGACCAAGGTCATGAAGGGTGCTGGGAGTTTCCCTGGCAAAACATGGAGAAACACCATAGACAGGCCATCAATCCATCACAGGACAAAAGCACAGACAAAAGCACTCATGCCCACACTCACATATAGGAGCTGTTTAGCATCTCCAATTCGCCTGATGTGCATGTCTTGGGAGAGGAAACTAGAGGAAACTCCATGCACAAACATGCAAACTCCACACAAAAGGACAAACAAGGAACTCAAATAATAAACATTTGTTTATAGAGGAAAAACATTTGGAATCATCTTGTAATTTGTGTTACTAAAACAAATACCAGCATGCCAGCATTTAAGGTTGTATTACTTTGTTAAAAAATTAATTAAAATCTATGTATTTTTTATTTTTGCTGTTGCTTTTAATCTACTAATTCTTTTGCTTCAATTTATGTTTAATGTAACAGGGAAATATAATAGGTGGTCAACTTAAAGCCACAAAGAATAACTGGTGGTTAATTTAAAGCCATAAATAAAGACTGGTGGTGAAATTAAAGAACAAAGAAGAATGGTGGTGACCCTTAACATACAATGACTTCTCAGAGAGACCAAAACCAACTTTAGTAACACAATACTGGGGCAAGGCGAACGTTGGGACTATGCAGTCACAGGTGGAGATAATTTATGAGTTGCAGTTCTCTGACTCCCTCTTTTGGTGGGCTTTGGCTTTGCCAGTTGTGCCCTTATGCTGGAATTCAGGTTTGCGAGCATTCTAAGTCTATTCTTGAATTTGTTTAAATAACCTTCAACGCAGCACAAAAATGTTGTGCCATTTTCACCACCAAAACTGTGAAGTAATTAGGACAATTGCCAGTCTAGGTTAATATAATCGTAAGGGGAGAACTACAGCATCCCAAGCAGGACCACATAACATTAAGAATCAATGTGCAAAAAAACACCACCATTATCAGGAATGACCTTCCAAGTCATAAGATCTTAAACTTCACTGGATATAGAGCATCAGTTGAATAAGCTAGAAGGTTTTTTTTTATTGCCAACTCCATGAACAACAACTCTATTCTGCCTTTTACAACTAAATGCATTGTGTTCAATTTGAATGAACACAGATTTATGATGTGTTTCTCCTTTGTAGCTTTTTGAACTAACTGAGTGCGGCAATGGCTATGTGGAGGCTGGAGAGGAGTGTGACTGTGGAGTGAGAGCTGTGAGTTAGCACACTGACCTGCAGCAATGTCTGTTCATTCCTATTATCTTACTGTACCATGGCTCTGTCTTACATTCATTGCAGTGCTTCACATTCAGAACCTGAACTGAATTATTTTACAAGAATGCTGTCTTGATGGCAATCTTGTGCTCACTGCTTTTTTGTGTGTATTTCCATTATAGGAATGCTACAAGGACTGCTGCAAAAAATGTTCTTTATCTAATGGAGCGCACTGCAGTGATGGGCCATGCTGCAATAACACCTGTTTGGTGAGGGCTTATCCCTGACACATTCAGTGCATTGTCTTTAACAACTGACTCTCATTTTCAGACATTTGGAAAAAAATATTCACAAAGTTTGATGTCTATGAGGCAGTGAAGATAAATTCTTTCTCTTTCTTTCTCTGCAGTTTTATCCACGAGGCCACACATGCCGCTTTGAAGTGAATGACTGTGATATTTCAGAGACCTGCTCAGGAGACTCTGGACAGGTCCGTGACAGCATGACTGGATATAGGCATGCACCACTAACTCTGACAAGCACACAGCAAATGTGCACAGATTTTATAATGGCCACACATCTTTCATGCACAAGTATAATTTTGTACACAGTGTTTTAGTTAAATGGCCATGGATTGAATATGTTTTCAGTATCTGTCTTTCTTTTTTCAGTGCCCACCAAACCTACACAAACAGGATGGGTACTTCTGCCATCTCAACCAGGTATGGAAAGCCAATAATGTGCCCTTTTATATTTAGGTTTCCTTTGAGCAACCATATCCAGGTATGATTTTTATGATTATTTCTGTAAGCATGCTCACACATCCAGATGAGGAAATCCCAGAAAGATGAATCAACACAAACGGACACCAGAGTTTTGGTGGGAAAAACTTTTAATCATTTATCCAAGTGATTTCAGTCTTAGCTGACTGCCTGCATTCCCAACCTTAAATACAGCACAGGTGCATAACAACAAAAACTAGTTCATTTGCATAAAATTCAACCTGATGGTTGGTTTCATATGCAAATGGTGATTAATTACAGTGGCCATGTGTACCATCACAGCATTGTAAGATCGCAAGAGCTCTCATATGGAGGACACAATCTAGACACGGTTTCAGGTATGTGGATCACACCTGGGTTGAATTAAAATCTCAGGACATTTCACTGATCAACACATATCAGTTTCATCAGGGAGGATGTGAAACATGACTGTGAAGCTGCAGTTTGTAATGGGGACTTTTAAAAGGATAATCACTATTTAGTCTCAGACTCTGGTCATCTTTTATAATACCAACCAGGATGGGTCAGGATGCTATACCAATTATCTGAATCATGCCCACTGCGAGAAACCCCACATCAAGCAGGCCCTAGATAAATCTTAACTGGATATTTGTCATTGCCGGGAAGAAGCCTATGAAGTAGTCCAGCTAAACTTTTTTTGCTGGGCCCCCCTTTGGTAGAATTTTTTGCTCCCATGCCTAGTTTTGCTCCCATGCCTAGTTTAGCCTACTTTATTTGCATTCATTAATTCTTCCCGCCACCCATGCCCCTCCTGCAATTGCTCTGCACCCCCCCTTTGGGGCGCGCCCCCCAGTTTGGGAACCACTGCACTAATCAAAGAGAAGAGAAGGACATGTGCTGCCTAAGCCTCTTCAGTAGGGAGGAACTCTTGCCAAGCTGTTAAATATAAGAATCCAGTAATGATGAAGATTGTGTAGCCTTATACAAACAATTTATAGCAGCAACATTTAATTTCACTTTACTGCAAATATGCATATTTGCTGGAGTGGTTGTGTGCATATAGGCAAACTAGGCAGTCACCAAGGATGGTGTTTTATGAAAGGGCCAGAAGGAATCCATATATAGCTGTAGTTCTATGATCTGTGTATTGCATGTAAATGTGTATTTTTACTATTAGAACAGTTTTATATAATGTGAACCAACTGAGAATGTGAAACTGATCATCGGCTTGATTGCGACTCTACCCTTCCTACAATTCGGGGTGCGGGCAGTTAACTGCGAGTGTTTAAATGTTTCTCCAGCAAAACATCAGTGCTCAGTTATAGTTTTTTTTTTCATTTTTGCAGGTATTATTATTGTCAGTGTCCTGTACTGATTATGAAGGGATTATTATTTCAAAGTCTCTTTAAAATGTGATTTTGCTTCACAACCAGGGACGCTGTTATGCTGGAGAATGTAAAACCAGAGATAGCCAGTGCAAGCATGTGTGGGGACAAAGTAAGTACAGTGATTCAAAGCTATTTAAATCATCATCAGTTAATTTATTTGGAAGAATGTTGGAGAGTGGGTTTCTGCATGTTACTGGAATGAGCCACTACACAGATAAGCATTTGTCCTGATGAAAACAAAACAGACATAACCCTCTCTTTTTAAACCTCTCTTTTGTTCTGGCCAGAGTCTGGGAGCTCAGAGAAGTTCTGCTATGAGAAGCTGAATACCGAGGGCTCTGAGAAAGGGAACTGTGGTGAAAATGGAAATAAAAATGGAGACAAATGGATCCAGTGCAGCAAGCAGTGGGTTTGAAAACACAATTGTAAAAAAAATTGTAATCTGCAACTACTTACACCAGACACAGCCAGTCATCAAGCACAAGATGTTAAAACACTATGCATAGCTTAAAATATTCCAGAATACATTATTGGAAAAAAGAAAATCCAAAGTCTTTATAAAGAATTCATAAAAAAAGATGTAAAACTCATTAGGGCAAAACATGCATATAGATTGGTTGGGTCTGAAAGGCAATGTTTCGTACTCTGAGAGAGAAAAGATGAATTAAAAATGTGTTTTAATCATTTTTTCTACTGAGTAATTATGTTTCATTTAGTATTCAACACAGCACTTTTAATGTAATACTCTTGAAAGACAGATATGATTAAAAATAAGAATCCAGTAATGATGAAGATTGTGTAGCCTTATATACACAATTTATAGCAGCAACATTTAATTTCACTTAACTGCAAATATGCATATTTGCTGGAGTGGTTGTGTGCATATAGGCAAACTAGGCAGTCGCCAAGGAGGGTTTTTTATTAAATGGCCAGAAGGAATCCATATATAGCTGTAGTTCTATGATCTGTGTATTACATGTAAAAGTGTATTTTTACTGTTCGAACAGTTTTTTATAATGTTAAAATGCCAGTTACTCTATACACAGTCAGATTTAACTGACTGTTTATGTATGGACCAATAGGAATAATAGAGACTTAGTATAAAATGCACGTTAAAATGAACATTAAGAATATTATTTCTCCTCTTATGTGATTCTCTGTTCTGTGTGTTCAGAACTGTTTACATTAACAATGTTCAGTGTTTGTGCTGTGTTCTAGACTTGTTGTGATTTGTGCCCCTGTGTTTGCAGTGATGTGTTTTGTGGACTTCTGCTATGCACTAATGTTGGGCAAATGCCACGTATAGGATTAATAAAGGGAGATATCACACCCACAACCTTCAACCACCAAGGTCAGCTGATTGAATGCAGGTGAGAGGAAAACAGACATGACCACAGAAAATCAGTCTGTGCTTCAGTCAAACACATCACACCCCCTCAGTGGCCGGGTACTTTCCATTAGTGCAGTGTCACAAATGAATACATTAAATTAAGCAACTCCTCAGAGCTTATTTTCAACTCTGTTTACCATTAAACTCAGCGGTGGTCATGTGTTGTTGGATGATGACACTGATCTGGGATATGTGGAGGATGGAACTCCATGTGGGCCGTCCATGATGTGCCTTGACCGCAAATGTCTACCCATCCAATCCCTCAATATGAGTGCCTGCCCTACTGGCCCCAAAGGTCACATCTGCTCAAACCATGGGGTGAGAATTCACACTAATCGCTTCTCTTCCTAGGAAATGACATGAAAGGCTAGACATGAAACTGGATTAGCCATTTGTGATAGCTTGGTGAATGTCAGTGTTTGGCAACACCTCTAGCACATGATAATCATTTATTCAGACCTTATAACTCTAAACATTAGATTAAACCAGATATTCTTCATTTAGCCTTTGTTTTAATGACATCTGTCCTTCACTGGTTGACAGGTTTGCAATAATGAAGCAACATGCACATGTGAAACAACATGGGCAGGGACAGACTGCAGCATGGCTGATCCTCCCAAAGAGCCTGCCCCCAGCGAAGATGAAGGCCCAAAAGGTCATTTCCTCACTCCCCACTTACTCATTTCCACATGCACGCATTCAGAATTACTATATTTGTGAAGACTTTCAATGACTCATGTTGTACTGTAGCTGAGTAATGCCCTGTTTTGGGAAATCTACACTGAAACAGTATCCTTTTAAGCTACATTGAAGCTACTTTAAGGAGGGGCATTGAATATGTGTATTTTTTCCCTTAAAGCAAATTTCCCTCCTCATAATGGGGACAAAATGAGGACATTCCTCAAGAGCTCACAGGAACTACACACACACACACACACACACACACACACACACAATCGTATCTTATAAGACTTGATTTTCTTTTGCTCTTGTTCTGTCATTACTAAATGAGGACAGTCAAACATGCAGGTGAAGGTCTAATAGAAGCGCAATAGCAGGGTTAGTAATGATGCTCCTTCTCTTTTATACACAGTGAGTATGGCCACTAACAGGCTGATAGGGGCTCTAGCAGGGACCATTTTGGCCCTGGGGGTACTGTTTGGAGGCACTGGGTGGGGACTCGAGTAAGCATCTCTCCCTCAACGTAACCCTGCCTCTCCTTGTGTGCAACTGTGTTTGTGCGAGTGTGGTGGCTTTTTTGTGTAGTCTGTAACCATGGTGATGTGATTTGTTGTTTCTGCCTAAGTGTATGTGGTATCTTGTGGTTGGTCATGAGATCCTCTTTCCGTCTCTCTTCTCCTGTTTTTGTTTTTAGGGCTAACCCAGCTTGGTCAGTTTGAAACAGTGATGGGAAACACAGCCAAGAGATTTCAATGGTTGCAGCAAGTGGCAATGTAACTGTAACCGAAGACTCTTGATTGCAGTTTTCAATCCTATTCTAATCATATTCTAACTGAGATACCACAGCATATAGCATATAGTTTTCTGCCTTTCAGTATTCAGGTTACTTTGGTCAGGACCATTTGTGGTAAAGGTTTCAAGCATTTTAGATGTGCTAATGTCCCCAAAATTTGCATATGCACTTTTAAAATCAGGTCCTCCCAAGTTTCAAATGTTTTACTAAGTTTTGCTATAGTAAAATACACAGTAGTTTTGTGGCTGAGGGTTTTATGAACTACCTTGTTAATTTGTGTCTTTCAACTTTGCAGTCATGGACAAGTGTTCTACCCACTAGGCCCCTACCACCCCTGTTTTCATTTTCAAAAATGATGTTGTAATATCCTCTCATAGCCTGTTGCTGAGAGTAGTGTTGATGATGCAAAAGAATAACAGGAGAACAACCAGAAGCCAAGATATTATGTATCATCAGGAGTAGAATTCACTTTTAAACATCCCTGTTGGACTTGGTCTTATGACCACAACTGGGGCTTCAATTTCAGTATTTAAGCACTGATTGGAGGGTTGAGAAAATAAGGTGCATCTTGGGATCAGTCGGTTGGATAATCTTGCACATTCAGGAATGACGCAGAGAACGTAATGACTCTGATTGTCCACAATAAAAAGACAGCTCTAACAGAAAACAGCCCAAATTCAGCTTAAATGTCATTATCATGAATGAAATGCAGCTTAATAAATATTCTTGCCTGACATGTGCTCGATGCCAGGAGCATGTTCTTTTAGAGTAGGGGAGTACAGTCCAACTAACATCTATACCTTTAACATTGTTAACTTGTCTTCACTCAAGTTAGAAGCGATTTACCTTTAGCCAAATAAAAACCTCTATCTTCCCATGCCCTTCCACAGGTCCTAGTGCCACCAATTTGATCATAGGCTCCATCGCTGGAGCCATCCTGGTGGCAGCCATAGTGCTGGGGGGGACAGGCTGGGGGTTTAAGTAAGGACCAGCTGCATGTGTCTCTATTCCAGACTACAGCATCCCTACGGCTTATGCACTCCAGGATCTGGGATTCTGCTACAGACAACCTTTTGAACTGGTAGACACAATGCAGTAATATAGAGATAGGAAGGACAGGAGATCTCCAGTAAGTCTGTTGATGACTGTTGAAGAATGTTGAGCATTCTTACCTGTGGCAGAACCTCAAATTACCTGGAAGGGTATAGCTAAAAGCTTGAAATGCATGATAAATGCAAAACATCAGTTTTACTTCATTACATGCAATCTTCTTTAAGTAAACACTGGGAATAAGTAAGCATGGGTTAAAAAAAATATTTGTAAACATGTGGCTTCTGTCAAGCCAGGTGTTCATAGTCCCAGTTACACAGTTTTATGTTCTTTCTTTATATAGCACACCTGATTTAGCTCATTCATTTGTTAACAAGTTGAGTCAGGTGTGTTAGAGTAAAAAGCACAAAAATGTGAGAAATCCCAGAATTTGACTAAGCTATCCTGAATATTCCATGACCCCTGAGATTTTGGCACTCACATTTTAGCCATGACAGTCTAGCTCGTCTTTACCATATGCTGCCGCTAATTCCAATTTTTAGTGTTACATCCACTGAATGCCCTAACATGTGACTTAAGCAAAATAAAAAATGGAATGCTTTATGGCAAAACGAGTTAGTTTGCACGCAGTATCATTTTGAGAGTGAAAAGTGGAATCGCAGATGCCGGGCTGTGCTGGAGGTTGCCAATAGGGGTTCCAGACTGTCATCACTGCCGTTACTCTCTCTCGCTCTGGTATGAATCATAGCTGAGAGCAGGAGGGGTGGCAGGCAGAGCCTTTGTACCATGGCTGCTCGATTCCACTTGACACTGCTGGGCTCATTTCCTGCAGGGACACTTCCTCAGGACCTCCACCTTCCCTATTGCACAAACTTGGTACATTGCTGAGGCCCGAAACAGTGACCCCTCACATCACTTCTACTCACTCTCTGCCTGTCTGCATGAAGGGCCAAATGAAAAACATCATCATGCCTTCATCATATCATCATGTTATTGGGTTGGAAGTCACCTCATTTCTCCTGCCTATACATCACGGTTCCTGGTTCTTGTTTTTTATGGTATGGTACATGGCTTCCCCACTGCATTTTTGTTTTTGCTTCTCTCCTCAAGCATATTCCCCTTCCTATATTTATTTGACCAGCATGAAAATACATTGTTCCTTTTTGTGAAGGTGTTGGTAGACAGATGATGGGCTTGGGGACCACGGCACTGCACAGTTTAGCAGTTTGCTCTATACTGCATAACGTGGTTTAAAAAGTAATTTATTCAGGAGCCAAATGAAGTAGACTATGCTTGGTCTGGGAGGCTAGGCTGTATGGTGCTGTGGGCTCCACTTTGTGCTCCTGCAGGAAGAGTTAAGAAGAAACATTAGATGTGTTCGATGAGAATCAAGAATTTTTATGTGCATGCCTGAGCAAATACACAGACACTAATATGAGAATGTTATATCTAACCTAGTTGCTCTCTTCTTTTTCTCTACCATCTAAATGAAAAGAAACGTCAAAAAGCGACGGTACGATCCCAATGCGGCCGCCATCTAGTGGAGAGCGAGGAATGCGACCCTCTGCTTCTTTAGTAATCTACAGCTGGACTGCAATTACTGCTGCTCTTTTCTGGCATTAGTTACTTCAAAATAATATTATATACAGTAGAGGACAACTTAACGATTCACATGTTTGTTGTGCAGCTTTTCAGCTCCTTATTTTTTACCCCAGCATTCACTGACATTTCTTTATAGCCAGGCCCCTTCTTTCATAACATCCAACCATATAATCCACAGAGGCATGACCCACCGAAGACCACATAACCTTTGTACACAAGCCAAAGGGCTGCATGGCTAGCCACGCTTACTGGTAATTAAGGGAATATAACAATCATCTCTCTAAACAGAGATGGAAACAGAGTTGAATGTGCCCTTTCATGTGTCTGAGTGTGGGTATTTTTCTAATACCCATGGAATTTTGGAAGAGTAGACCACTCTAATATTATTGTAAAAGGGTTCATATTTCTTTTAGCAACGCACCTACTCAAGGCCCTATTATAAACAAACAATTCCCCAACCTCTGTGATCCCTTAGAGGCTAATTTGAAAGAGTTGTGCCCAGCTGCATACAACGGCCTTAATGATTTACACATATCACTTAGAGACATGGAAAGGCGGAACTCTACCTCTACACAAGTGGAGTCTGAGTTAAGGTGCTGATCTATAAGAACATATCATTTTACACTAATGTTGACTAAATGTTTCAGTTTTATTTTTGTTTTATTAAAGAGCATGTGGTATAGTGTGCATTGTTTGAAACACTCCTTTCAAATGATGCTTTTGCCAATTATTCATCATACAAACATTATAAAGTTAAGTGTAATGTAGTCACATCTGACATATTGTGCTGTATATAAATATGCGCAATGAGGGCCATTGAGCAAAGGAAGTCATAGGCTAAGTTATTATTTTCAATGCTGTTTACCATAGTTGAGTTTGATTCTAATGGGGAATCAAAACCAAAGAATATAAGAGGAATGTGTGTAGTTGTTTGGATACTGTACACAAAGCACTTTTGCCACTAATTTCTGTATATGTAAGAAAAAAGCTTGATACATCCCTGGCAGTTTTACATTTGCCGAATATTTTACATCCTGGGGGAATGCGTAATGATAAAAACCCACATGTGTGTTCAACCGCATTCCCAGCATCTTATTTAGCTCTCTCAGCTGAGCCTATAGGGCGTGACTGCTTTGCTGCATGCATTCACTATAGTGGACTTAATAATCTACAAGGAAGACCCCATACTCACAAGAAACTATACTGCAGAATGATACTGTTCTAAGAGTGCATGTCAGTTACAGAACTAACTTTAATTTACTATGCAAAATAAACATTGCACAAACCCAAAGGGTTGTTTGGTGTGATAACACAGTATCATTATATACAAATCAAGGATGCCATTATGGCACTCTTTCTTTTTTTTAAGATTTAGCCAAAATAATATAGGGATCACTGCACTTCATACTAAAGAAAAATGCTTGACAGAGCTCATAAGAGTGCTGAACGAATGTATTTTACTTCTGTGGGAATGAATGTATTTGTGCTGGGTTTTGGATAATGCTGTAACTACTTATCATATGTGCTGTTTCAGGTGAGGCTTTAAAATCTCACTTTTTAAAACTTTGTTCTTTTTTTCATTAATAAAACACTATTCCTATGTGAGCCAAGGGCATCCTCCCTGTCACGATGTTTACTCACAGTACATGTACAGAAAAGATCCATTCAAAATAAAATGATCAATAAACTCAAAGTATTTTTAAATTTTTTTGTCTGCATTAAATTTTTTCCCACTTACTTGAAGTATCCAGTGTTTCTCCTGTGCATAAATGAACTAGGATACTGTGCAAACAGGTGCCTGTCTAACAGCGTGTGGCTACATGAAGCAATGAGCTACACATTCAGTTAGGCTTAATTAAATGATGGTGATCAAGCTGCAGTGGAAGTACGTCCTTAAAAGCCCATGATGCGTGTGGTGCAGGCCGACATCTGTGCTCTTATAACCAATAAGTAAATACTGGAGTAGACTACGCAACCCCCATATGTTGTCATCCCCCTTTAAGTTTCATAATAACTACCATACGCTGATTGCTCAGTGGTTGACCTGACTTGTGGTCTTATGCCGTCATCTTTCCTGTCTATAATAACTGTAACCTTATGATTTGCCACTAAATGTAATGAATGAAATTTCCGCTGTTTCGTGCCATTCAGACATCTGTGACACAAAAAAGGTTTGAACAGCCATCATAATACAGCTCCTAATGAACCTTTTACAGAGGGGAGTAAGCCATTCTGGGCTGGCGCGTGCAGCGCACTTATCTATGGCCCTGTCCTTAGGCAGCAATTACCACCGTGATCACTGATTCATGTGGCATTTCACTAAAAGCATGAGCACGACACTACCGCACCAATGCAGTGCACAAACCTGAGTGTCCTGCCATGCACACAGAATCCAGTGGCTTTCACCAAACCCCCTGTGTAGACAAGGCTCCCTAGTGTGGACGTCTCTTTAGAATAGTGCAGCTCTCCAAAACTTCAGGTTACTCAAAACCTACAGCCTGTTATTTTGATTCACAACAGGAGAGCACGGTGGTATAAGAATAATTGTGAACTCCGAGGACTTGGTCTCGGATTTTGCAATCACTGTTATAAATCATAGTCTACAAAGTGTTCACAGAATTCATTTGGAAGTGCTGCCCACAAGCCCATTCATTTACTGACAAGGGAACAATCCCAGATACCACCATGCTGTGCAGGACACACAATGCACTCATGTGAACTTCTCTCATGTGAACTTCTCTCAGTGATATGTTTATACTCACAGAGGAAACAATAAATCTATAGTAGGTCCAGAAGATGAGATAGAAAGCCCATGGCCTATATGCAGACATAAATACCATGATGTGATACAATAATGTAGAGAAAAAAATCTGTTTTTAAAATGACCATTTGGCCTTTAAGGCTAGCCACTTATGACACTTCAGTTCTTGTAGCTAGATAAAAAAAAAGGATAATTCACAGCATAACTATATTGAACGAAATATGACAGACCTGATCAGGGGCAGGATAGCAGGGCAACAGCTCAAACCTTGCGTCCAAATTCACTTAAGTCACGGGGAAAATGCAATATAGAACAAATATCTGAATGTCGGTTGCAAGCTTTAAATGTATAAGCTTAACTTGTTAGACTGGCCCAAATCTAACATTGCAAATTCTACTACTACAGCTGTGAGATTTGTTTATAAAAAAGCACTTTTTGCATTAAACATAGCAATGTTATGACATGCATGGCAAGCATCAATGTCTTAGTTACTAAATCTTTATGTACAGAGTGAAATGCTTATAGAGTTCAGAATAAAAATTGAGCTTGCCACCTTTAGCTCTTTCTTCATGCCCATGGGAATATTTATCCCTAAGTTTATACTTGCAGCATAAGACGCTTCAGCAGATTGTACATCAAGGTACTGTTGCCTGCAGGATTACATCAGATAAGCTGTTGCTGTTGTCACTCTCCACTGCTAATATTCATGATAAATGTAGCAATAAGCTTTTGAATGTACCAAAATGTAATTGGCATTTTAGAACTATGTTATTCCCAACACTAGCTAGCACTTGCTCCTAAAATTATGACTGTATTTGCTGCCCAGTGCTAAACAAATAACACAAGTTCATTCAACTTGGAATATAATAAATTTTCTTTCCTTAGTTAATGTGTGCTGATGTTGATTATCCTAACATTTTATGTCAGACTCCACATCTAACCGGACAAACAACTCACTGATTTGTCCAGTTACCCCAACCAGTGTTGGGCAAGTACCTTTAAAAAAGTAATTAGTTATAGTTACTTCTCACATATAGTAACTGCGTTAGTAACTGCGTTACATCACTATAAATGTAACTAATTACCAGGCAAAGTAACTTTTGCGTTACTTAAAAAATTAAATCAAATTTAATATAAAATAAATATAAAACATTGTACACTAATCACCAACGCAGAGAGACGCTTTTCTCCTGGG
>JBBMFX010000002.1:13722880-13738509 GCA_037832545.1 Rhabdalestes septentrionalis | reverse complement strand
TCTTTCTCTCTCTCTCTCTGTTTCGCTCTTTCTCTCTCTGTCTCTCTCTGTCTCTCTGTCTCTCTCACTCTCTCTCTCTCTCTCTCTCTATTCTTTCACACACATCTTCCCCTTGAATCTCAACATATTCCTCTCAGGACGGGTTCTGCTCTCTCTCTACTCTATGGGACCTCAGCCACATTGGAACATCACCACTTCAACCATGCCGTCATGATCCTGCAGAGTGAAGTATTTACCTATTCTGTCTCTCTCTCACACACATATAAACACACACTCACACACAGTCCACAACTTCATTTAACATCATTACAAGACAGAACTCTGTAATAAGAACACATGTTCCTCACTTTAATAGTGGTATTGATGGCTGACAGGGCTGCTGTCTTTATCAAACCCACCTCTGCTGCACTGGGGAATTAGAAAAGGTGTCTTAGCACCACTAAATGAAATCAGTGTAATTATGGGAAATTAAGCTTTTGTTAATGAGGGGAGACAAGTGTCTGTGTTTGTGTGACTGTTTAATTAGAGGAAGGTTAGGAAGTGGAGAACTGGAGAGAGAAAGATAGAAAGATAGGAGGGCTTTAAACATACTTTAGTTATTGTTATTTCTCACCACTTTTAATTGTTCCCCTTGCATTACAACTACTAGTAACATGATTAGCAATCAGATTCACTGGAAAATTCATAAAAATAATAGGCATAAATGAGTGTTATTATAAGAATGGTGCCATCTCCAGCAGACGCGAGCTAAGTGAAATGCTAGAGAAGAGTGTTCTTATTGGTTGTTCTTTTAATATTGATTTTATCATTGCCAGCGGACTAAATGGCCCCATTATTTTTCATTCAATGTGCTGTAGAGAATTGTAATATGGACTCCCATTGCTAGTGTTCCTTTAGTGTTCCTTTATGTGCTGCCTGTTCAAAAGTATTCAAACAACCTTAATTAGTTTTTGGAATTTGGCATATTTGCCCCCATTGCTGACACAGGCATATAAAGGTCTTCAGCATTGGCCTGTGGAGCAGTGGAAATACATTCTCTGGGGCAATAAGTAACTGTGCTGGGGTGGCATTTGAGAATTCTAACTACCGTAAATTGCGGAATATAAGCCACTATTTTTTTTACCAAAAAAAACCCCTGCGGCTAATAATCAGGTGCGGATAATATATGCTTTTTTTATTATGGCGCCAAAAACAATTTGCCTCGTAACCAGAAACGGATGTGCGGATGGACCCTTGGGGATGGCCAACAGTTATAATTTTGGGCAAGAATAAACACTTGTTTATGACATCACTGTGTCATCCTTGCAACCATTGGGGTCAAACTCCCGGACCAATCCCGGGCAGCCCGTATTCCCAGGGGCAAGAACAAGTTAGTGTGAGGGCGGGCACGGCCCATGATGAAGATAAGGAAGATGAAGAAGCCGATTCATTACTTTTTCCTGGTAGGCTGCAGTATATATACCGTGTATATTTTTCCGGTCGTTGGGAGATGTTGGAATGTTGTTCATGCACTGTTCAGTAAAAAAGCATAAGCACTATGATTTGTGTGTTACCGATATGTAGGTGAGACACATGCGGCTTACAATACAGTGCGGCTTGTACAAGTACAAAATTGATTTTCTTTCTACATATAGACCATACGGCTTTTAATCAGGTGCGAATTATTGAAGATGGCGCCACCGATGGCAGCCTCGTTAAAGCGCTCTCTCCTACGTGTGTTGTTTCTGTATATTTTCGTGAAAACTAGCCATGCAAACCGTATAATCTTCAGCAGAGAGGAACTCTTTGTGCCCACATGTGTGTGTGGTGTTTATTGTACAGTATATGCCTATGGTTCCTTCATTGTATGTATATCACTTAATTTCTATTGTTATGTGTACAGAGAGCTAACACCTACCCAAGTCAAAATCCTTGTATATGCAATTATACTTGGCCATTAAAAACTGATTCTGATTCTGATTTAGAGTAATCAACTTGACTAAGCATTGGCTTTATCGGGAGATCGCAAGTTTAATTCCTGGTGGTGCCACAGCTGTCTCTGGTCAGAGAACGTAATAAGCCTCAATTTCTCTGGGTTGAGAAGATGATCCTGCTCCTCCCTCCCAGCAGTGTGGGCATCTGTTACAGAATTGGCATTTTTCCCCCCAAGTAATGTTCAATCATGCTGAATTAACGGCAGTTCTGAATTAACGGCAGTTTTTATATGGTCCTTCACCCTTCCCAGTGTTGGTGTATCATGTAACTAGCTAGTGGGTAATATTCAATATGGACAAGTAATATTATTCAAGGTATTGAAACCACACAGCATGAGAAAATCCAACTCAATAATACTTGCAAGTGGACAAACTATCTTTACTAAAACAGACATTAATAAAGTGGCCCCTTACAGTAACATGTGAACACGCCACAGCACACATTTTGAACAATGTACAAGTCTTGCACTACATTTAATCCACTCCACCAAGTGAATCAGTGAGCAGCCACAGACACAGATGCCTGCTCATGTGTACCTCAGTGGTGCCACTGACTGCCCTGGGGTTTGAACCTATAATCTAGTGATCATAAGGTAACTCCCTAACCACTAGGCCATCAGCTGACCCAAAAGTGCAGGGAGCATCCAACATGGGGCGCAAACCCACAAACCTAGGAATAACAGTCTCAAACTCTTCCAATGGATCTAGCATAGCATGGTGCATTAACTGTTGTAATAAATGTTGTTTAGGGACAATTCTTGCTGGATCCTGAAGGTTAAATGTATGTTGTAACCAAGCTGCCTAGTAGGAAAGATCTCTTAGAACCTGGTTTAAATTATTATACCTTATTCTATGTATGTTAATGGAACCCCTATTAGAATCCAGGGGTTCCCTAGCCTTCTCCGGCATTATTCTTGTCCTTTTTTGAGCTAAATCCCCCACTTCTGCTTAATGTAGGGCATGGTAATTAGGTAATAAAAGATTTGCTTACAGTAGACAGCGAGTGCCTTGCCATCTACGTCATTGTCCAGATACACGCCATACCCAGACCTGGGCTTTCACTAAAGGACACACTGAAATACATTGAATTGAAAACTCATTAGAGAACAAAGAAAATACAAAGCCACAGATCATAAGCCACATTTTATTGTATGTCAAGTTAAATCTTTGTGCATCCTTTCTACTTGCCCAGACCTTTTGCCACTGATCTTTGCCTCCTTGCTCTTTTTAGGGGCATAATATATTCTCCAACCTGTCATCACGGGAATATGGAGACCTGATGCAGCTGCTGAAACAGTCCATCCTGGCTACAGACCTCACACTCTACTTTGAGTAAGTGCTGCAGTGTGTCTGCATATCAGACCTAGGATTTTCACACTATCATGCCCATACACGCTGTAAAATCCTCAGCTTCAAAGAATACCAAAACAGTTAATTGATCCTTTTAATCTTTACTTATATTTCCTGTTCCTCATTTCTCTGCCATTAAAGAGCAGTAGTGTTTTCAGAGGATCAAAGGGTGGTTGTGTAAGATGGGATTGTGTTGGAATGTTGATTACTTGATGCTTTCTAAGCCTCTATTGCCTCTTAGTGGTTGCAGGATGAACTGCGACAAAACCTTTGCAGTGACAACCTAACAGCTCTGACAAATTGTTGGATTAGAAAGTCCAAGGGGTTCCAAATGTATAACTGTCTGCACACTGTATTAATGTTCCCATGAAAAATGCAGAATGAAAATGTGCGGGAAATCTGTGAAGACATGGCAATGTAACATTTAAAAAATGATATTAAAAATGAACTGCAGGTGATTCCAGTTCACAGGCTTGAAAGGTGAATTGGGCCATTAGTAATCTGGCTTCATCTACATCTTCCACAGAAATAGAAGCAGTTTCTTTGAGCTGGTGAGTAAAGGAGACTACAACTGGAATGTTAAGGAGCACAGAGATATGTTCAGGTGAGCCACCGGAACATTGATTACATTTTTTTTCTCAAAAATGCATTTTTACTGATTTGTTACACAGTTTATTTGCATAGTGCAGCCTTTTATGTAATTAGTCATGGAAAGACCGACACTGAGATAATCATTTACCAGCAGTATGTGCTTTCTCGCTTGATGCTTGCTAACATGATTCTGTTCTCTTTGTATGTCAGGTCAATGTTGATGACAGCTTGTGATTTAGGAGCTGTGACCAAGCCCTGGGAGATCTCTCGCAAGGCAAACATGACTCATTCTATTTTCCCCTTAAGAAAAGTGTACGCATTCATTGTTTCTGATGTAATGTTGGTTATTGTGTGTGCATGTTTGTGTGTGTGTGTGTGTGTGTGTTCTTACAGGTAGCAGAATTGGTCACCAGTGAGTTCTTTGAACAGGGTGACAGAGAGAGATCCGAACTGAAGCTGACTCCTTCTGTAGGTCCTAGCACCACACACACGACCACATATATAAAGAAAATATTTATTCATTAGCATAAATAAAGATATGTTTAAATTTACATGTAAAGGAAACACATAATGAGAGTATACAAATTAATGTTGATGTTATGAAATGTGCTCCCAATGTCACTCTAAACAATGGTGAAGATTTCATACAGTATGTGGTAATCATCAAGTAGGTGTCTGATAACTAAGTTCTCAGGGAAAACACATTGGAATGGAAAAAGCTACAGAACATTAGCGAAAAAAATAAAGAGTACAACTCCCTGTCAGTACAAGTGGTTAATACACAATTGTAAAGTACAATTGGAACATTTGTACAACAAATTTTCTCAAAGAATGTGTGCCGTAAAGGATTTCTGTTAGACGACTGATAAGGATGGTAAGAGATAAGCCAGCAGTCAAGAGTTGCAGGACAGCAATAACAGTAGGAACAACATTTACACAGCAAGCAAGTACAGAACTGGTATGAACTGCGGCACAATTAAAGATGTGGTCCCACTTTATATTAGGTTTCTCTAGTAAATGTGTGGTAACAGTGTAAGTAATGTATGCAACAACAGAGTACCAGTAATTGCTGGTAATGTATTCACTGTAACAGTAAGCAAAATAAGTAAGTTAAACCGCTAAAAAGTCAAGTTAATGCATATGTTTATTTATATAAGCTATACTACTGTAATGCATCTGTACCTATGAATACATCACCAGTGACTACTGTTGCATATGTTGGTGATGTGTAACTACACAGTTATTTTTAACGACATTGAATGTAGTTTCATCAACTAAGAAAAGAGAAATGGCAGATTTTCAATAAGACGAGGTCCCCAAACATACAGTTTAAATGACTCAAAACTGGTCTCTAAAACATGAAGATGCTTACAGGGCCTCCCCAGTATCATGACTTGAATTTAATTTAAACTACTTAACAGAACTGTAAGTCTAACAGTGGGAAAAAATCAAAAGACACAATGTGTATAAATCTGAAGTAGATAAATGGACTGAAAATATATTCAATGAAAAAAGCAGAAGTGTCTGGTGTACTTGATTCCTCTCAGTATATATAGCTAGACAGATATATATATCCAAGGACAGATAGATAGATAGACAGACAGAGAGACATATAGTTTAAGATGATAAATTACCTGTTATTATGGGCATGATGAGACATTAAGGTCATATTAGAATGCACCTCCTACTCCATACAGTAAACACTATTGCTGAATGACTTAATGAGATCTTTTACTTTGATTCACAGGGCACACGAATAACAACACTCGACACACTCCGCTAAATTTACAAAAGCAAAAAGTCGGAAGCTTTTTCGTGTCAGTCTCAATCATGGGTGCTGCTAATTAGGAACAATTGAGAGCACATTAGTGAAGTGTAGGAGGCTACTATTCAGACTCTAGAGCTTTGAAGCTCTGATGCTTTTGTGTCCCCCCCCCACAGCAATTATGGCCTGGTGCACAATCCGGACTGGACACATTGCCTTTCTCTCTGAAGTATCGCTAGCCTCAGGTTTAGCACCCAGTCAAAGTCTTTAGCACCGAGCGTGTGGGCGTTCTGCATTATATATTCTGTTACAGTGCCTCAGCTTGGAAACTATCTCTTCACCACAGCCTCCTTTCAGGCATGCTCTAATGTCATACATACACATGCGCACAGAGTACTGAGTAAAACAGAAGCAGAAGACTCAGTGAACCAGTATGTGGAACATTCTCTCATTCCTTATTCTCCTTATTTTTATGAGCCACCAATGAACACATACTGCACAGATAGCAGGACCAATGGTTAAATTATGAGCAAGGAAAAAACGTGGTACGTAGAGATGATGATAAAAAGTCAAGGACATAAAACAGCAATCCAAAGCAACAAAATTCCAGTTCTAATTCTCAGGTCTAATGCCTTTAAAAAATCCTGCATCATTTCTCATATCGTATTCTTATGTGTACATCACGTATTAAGAAATTTCCCCGTAATGTCTTGATCCAAAATTAAGGTCAACTGAGCCTTCTGAGCATTTTAATGAATGCCAAAGAGCGTAGTAGGATATTAATTGCTTAATCATGCGATGCACCTGTCTGAAAATGTCTGCGTTCATTATGTTTCTTTGCCCGTTCATTTTTCACGCGTCTGTGTATTGTGTGAAAGGGGATATACAGGAGATTTGCTTCTTGTTTGGCTGCCTTAAGCTTGGCTATTATTTCATACTGATTACCAAGCTGCATTACATACAGTCAGTAGAAAGCTCCCTGCAATATGTGAAGGGATTACACCATTTTAACAAAGCCTTTAATCTCATTTTTTGTGCCCACAGGACACGCTCACAGATTATTTTTGTCTCAATCCTGCAACATTGGTTTTCATGACTGGGCAAGGCAAACCCTGTCCCTTGGAAATAAGTGCATTTGTGATCTAATCAGAGCAGCTACGCAGTTTCAAAGCTCATATTTCATCATCCACTGAGACACACTTACAAAGAAAAATACCTACAGTGCATATTCTGAGTCTGTATTTTTTTCTGTGTGGGTGTTTGTGTGTGTGGTCTTGATTAAATAAAAGTGAAATAAAAAGTGTCCTTGCCGAAAATGTTTCAGCGCTGACAATAATTCCCACCACTCATTTGAACAGATGAGACTATATTATGAGAGATTAAACATCAGTACTTATTTTCGGGACTACTAGATGAATGAAGTTTTATGACATGTGTTTTCCAGGCTATCTTTGACCGGAATCGGAAAGATGAATTGCCAAGTTTACAGCTGGAATGGATTGATGGTATCTGTGCTCCACTGTATGAGGTAAATATGTCCAACAAAGCCCCATGATTTGACTCATTTAGCAGTGAAATAGACTAAATACACTGTTTAGCCTGAATTCCTGTTTAGGCACAATAAAGAGATGCCAATCAGATTAAATATATAAATTTTAAGGATTAAGAAGATTATGTACCTGTGCAGTTTTAAACTAACCTAGCACACCATGTGGTGCTGCTTCATAGATTAAAAGTTATTATTTGGAAATCATTTTAAGCAAGTGACAAAACTGTAGGCATGAGAATGAAAATAGAAGCAATGCTGCAACAGAAACCCTCTTTAAGAACAATGGCGCCCTCTCCTGTAAGTAATGAGAAACACACCCACTTCCACTTAAGAGGTTAGTGTGCAATTAAAAGAAGAACCAGAATTTTTAAAACTGAAAACAAAGCACCAAAGCACAGCACATAGTATATAACATAGTAACCCGATTACAAGTGATAAAAAGTTTAGGTATAGGAGTGAACATATTAATATTCACATATTTAAATATTTAGCTTTTCCCGTTTTTCTACAGTTTTGTATTTGAACACATAAAAGCAAACATTAAAAATGTGTTTTTTAAATCCGATACAATAAGGTTTATTATTGTTGTTATTATGGCTGGTAAAGTATATGATGTTTTATTCTAGATTTATCAGAATTCCACAGTAACGAACCCAACTGGGATATACTTGATTAATCAAGTATGAAGCAAGCTCAGATTGCTCATTTACATATTTGCTTTGTCTTCTAGTGTTCACTCTGTCTGTATATCTGTGGTAGGGCTGTCCTAGCAGGGGCCATGGATACAGAGGTGGTTATGAGTACTGAGTCCCACTTGTGCTATGTAACGGCCAAGAACACATCTGCTTCTGTTGTTGCTGAGCAGCGGGAGCCGTTTGTCCTCCATTTGCTGTGAATATACTGGCCTTTTGGGTTTGTACTTAGTAGCGTGGCAGAGTCAGGCTTTCAGTTTTCTTGGAGTGCAATGGGGTGCTTAACTTAATGGGGTGACGGTGGATTTGGAATACCTAATCTGACACATAGAATTTAAAATCTTTTTGCTGCTTTTGTTAGCACAACATCCCTTACTTTGGTTGATTATGTTATTTATTGGCTCACAGGTTACCGTGAGATTGTTACGAGAATTATTACTGGTTCACAGTCGTAGTTTGATAGTGTCCCATATTGCAGAATATTTACATTGTCAGATTGCTCATAATTAGGCTAAAGAACTGCAATGTGGCAAACTGGCTTTATACCATGTTACTCTATTAAAATACGTGAAAATTCAGGCTGGATTGTTAATTGGGTTCCATTTTTCTTCTCCACTATCTGATCCAGTATTTTATGCTGGTATCAGTGCAGTACTGTAGTACTGCGATAACACTGGGAACCAGTGCTGCTGGTGGCCTCTGTCTGTTCTTCCTGTGTTTCTTGAGTAAACTCAATTTTGTATAAAAAATAATACAAAAATTAGAGGATTCTGTCTATCCACTTAGACTGAGGCCAATTAAACATTGTGTGTGGGGTGGCAGGAGCAGACAGATCAAAGACACGGTGGGGATTTTGAGTGTGGGTGGAAGAAAATCCCACATATCTCCCTCTTACTCATCCCCTAGTGCTGCTGGTGCTGCCACGTAGAATATTAATCTAATGTTACATAAACTCTTTCTTCAAAGCCTAGATAACCATCTCTCTCTCTTTCTCTCTCTCTCTGGTTTCGCAACTCATGTGGGGAAATTTCAACAGCAGATACCTGACACGCACTGTGAGTCTGAGAGACTCAGACCATCCATTATTAAGAAGTGCTCCATATTTTATGTTATGATTTAAAACCAAAGGCCATTGAGATTAAAGGAAGAGATTGTATGCAGTAACATACATATAATACAGTATGTATATAATAACTGTTGTCAGAACAAAATAGAAACTTTTATATGTATCACATAAAATCATCGTCTGTTGGATTAATCAGTACAGAGTTCCAAATCGCTTCCACCAGTAACATCAGCACAACATGAAATGGGATTGCATGTCCGAGTAGGTGAGCACCCATGTGCACAATGCTACTTGTTAGCTGGAGTGGGGTAAAGCAAGCCACCACTGGGCCCCAGAACACTGAACATTTCCAGAGTGATGACTTATACCTCACCATCTGGCAGTCTGGTGAATTGATCGGCGTTTGGTGGATGCTAGGAGAATGCTTTCTACCAGAATGCATATTACCAACAATACAGCTGGGGCTGTCTTTCAGGGTTTGGCATGGGCCCAGATGGGGACGGGGACAGGGGATGTGTCCCCCTCCGACCTGTTCTCACAAATGATAGAACAAAATACGACGATTCAAGCTGTAAAGAAAAATGGGAACTGTTTGCATGTGATCTTTGATGTCACCTGTTCATTACAGAGGATATAGGATTGCACAAAATCTGGCAACAAAACAGCAGTTTGCCGACATTCATGAACAAACAGGTGGGGGTGTTAACGGCTGTCCACTCTGCTCATCAGAGCCACGCTGGACTGAGAGATTAGTCATAAAAGCGTCTCTTGTGTTTTGTGGCAAAACAGACCACAGTTGCAGAAGAAAATTTGGTCAAGGTCTCCAATAAAACAAAATTACCACCTTCAGCAGTGATCAAACACACAAACTGTAGAGCTGCTCCAAAATTAGAGAAGAGACTGGGGGCTTATTATGTAATGGTATTAAAGCAGAAAAGACTGTCTGGTGTTTTTTTGAAGGGCCAAATATTCGTTATAATTGTGTCTGCTGGCACTTTGGTGTAAATCTGTTCCTCTGTGCCTGTAGTTAAACATATTAAAATAAAAACAGATAAAGGAATGCATAATAATCCCTCTTCTGCGATACTTTAATGATAAATTGTGCTTTTACCCAAAAAGGAGAGCAAATAAATCCCCTTTTTAAACCCAGAAAATATATTTGATCACTTGATTTACTCTGAGTAGAACACACACTAAAGTAGCTCAGTGAATCATTAATTAATATTGAACTTAGTTCTGTTTTAATCCGTTCTCAACAGTGTCAATTAATTTGTGAAAAATGTCAGTGGAAGTGTGTGTGTGCACGCTAACAGAGGGGTGTGAAATGCAGATTAATTAAAACACCTTGTGAATTGCGTGAACCTAAGGAATTCAGATATGCTCTTAAAATCAACTATAAATGAGACACATGAAATGTGCTTGTAATTACTTCCCTATCTCTTGTTTCTTTCTCTAGAACCTCGCCAAACTGAACACTAAACTCCAGCCGATGGTTGACATGATCCAGGCCAACCGTGCCAAATGGGACGAGCTCCATCAGAGAAGGCAGCGCAGCCAAGAACTGGTGAATCTTGATGCCCCCTGCGAGGGTGATGGCTCAAACAGCTGCAGCTGTTTGGCCTCTAGTGACAGTGACGTCTCAAAGCTAGCCAGTTAGCTCCCGTCCCACCGCCTCTGCCCACTGACCTGTAACCCAACCGCAGCGCTGTGCATGTGGGGAGTTTTGGCTCTGCTGTGAGCTTCCAGCCGCTGGAGCAGTGAGGGGGCTTTGATCCCACGGTGCCCCCTCCAGGGTGCATGTATGAAATCTCTCACTGCTGTGAGGGAGAGTTTAAAGGCAGCTGTGACTGATTCTTTCTGTTTGGCTGCAGTGCGACTCGTGCACGTTTAGCTAGCACTGAGACATGTTCTAAGACTCAGGAAGAGACAGTGACTTTAGAGTTTGGATGCTAAAACCCTCACCACACTGCATTAGTTGGTCTGGTTCTAGCAGGGATGTCTAGGACTGAGTATCTTCACTGTTTAAACAAGCATATTGTCACAGTGCAATCCAATGTTGCTTTGATCATTTTAAATGATTTTCAGGGGCTTGTGTGGGGGGCTCATCCTCTATTTTCTATTGTACCTATTTAATTTGAAGAAATGAGCTATGGGAGTACTGCAGAGTATGAATTTCATTGTAGTTTTCTGGCTGTATTTTCAAGCTGATGTAATTATAACTGGATCAGGGGTTTGCTGAGCGTTAGTGCTCGTTGCAATGCTTGCAATGCAAATACAATAGTGCTGCTTTTTGTGCCTTGGTTAAAAATCCTTCGTGAAAGATGCATGCAGTTCTCTTCCAGCCTCATAATTATCTAGAAACTATGTTGTATATCATTAAGAGCTGTGCAGCCGGTATGATGTCTTAAACTCCCTCTGGATTTGTGATGTTGCGGCTTGTGCCTGCTTTGGCTCCATTAATTAACTCAGGCATGGTGCGAAGAGGTCCATGCATTACAACAGAACAGTTACATTAGCTTTCTCATCTGTATTCACACCTTACCTTATTACATTTGATCCAAACATTAGTTATCCCACTTTGCAAACTGAGGTGTTAAAGTATGCTTTTGTTTGTTGAGGTTCTTTTTTTAATTATTAGGCCTGTGTGTAGGCTGCAACCTGCAACCGTATTATTATCCTGAGGCCAATCTGATACTTGTGCCTTTGTAAAGATTATTAAAACACAGAAGAGTTTATCTTAGACATATAAATATTTTTGATGTAAAATGATTATCAGCATTGTTTCGATATGTAGTTTACATAGTATGCATCTAATCTGACTCTGATCACTAGTTCACATATCAAACACAGTTTTGCAGCTTCTTTATTACAGAAACCATAGAACTAGCAGCACTGCTATCTTAGAACAGGTGGAACAATGTGAAGACCCTGTGGCAACTATAGTTACCACTTCCACTTCCCGGATCACAAGTATATTAAGCTCAATGGAACAAAATAGAAAAAGATCATAAACTTAAATGTGAGATCAACCCAACGACATAAACTAACCAAGATCAGGCATACAGGCCAAACAGCTGATCTATTAATAGCCCAAACAGCCCACACAGTTCTTTGCCCCTAGCCACAACATGAAGCTTCTCTGCTGTCCTTAATGCTGACTGCCATATGGCCACATGCTCATAATCCAGTAAATGTTACACTAATGTGCAGGAAATATCATTCCTAATCTGCAACGCTGTCCAATCAAATTTCAGACTGTTACTCCCAAAAATACCCTTTAGCATAATAATGAGCTGGTCAAGTTAGCTTTTACATGGCTTTGTACATATTTAACGGTTTCAATCCTCAGTTTGTCTTATATAACTGCTTTAATCAGGCTGATTCATTTCGTAAATTCATTTCAAATTAATGCAGGGGTGGAAAAAGCAAATTGCCATGTTAGTTTGGAACTGGAGGCATGAAGTAAATATTGCTAACAAACACTAGAACACTGGTTCTCAAACTGCATCCTCTAGTGGATATATAGATACAATATAAAATATTATATAATATATATAATTTATATATATACAAATAAAACAAGATACTATAAAAACTACTGTTAATGAATTACTTAAAATGCCTAATTTAAACCACAAGATTTAAAGTAATGAACTGTCACAAGTCTTATATGCACTGTGATGGTCTGATACTAATAAGTGTTCTCACATTAAGTATGAGCGCGTGAGAAGGACAGAGAGAGTTGCGCGGAACAGTTTGGGTGTTTGTTGTAGTGCTGCCCCTTTGTACAGCGTAGCTGTGGCTGAAACAGTCAAGAGTAGTCAACTAATTTTCTGAATAGGAATGAATTTGCCATGTAGGAACTGTGTGTAGCTGAATAGGGTAGCACCTCTTCTGAGGTGCTATGCCTTTAAGAACCACTGCACTAGAAGCCGATAGCCATCCAAACCTTTTTCATAAATACATTCCTAGAACACCTCTCAAACCACATCCAGCTCTTCATTTAGGTGGCGCAAACTTGAGGACAGGTAGCGGGACGGTTTGGGGAGGTTATATTTGGAAACTATTGTGTTGCATTCAAACTTCCATTGTTTGTTAGCAACATTTGGCTTAAACAATGACAGATGAAGCTACATTTGGTCAGCTACATATGGGGTGAGATTATTTGCTGAACTTATCCTTTAAGTGAAGGTGTACCGAGTTAAAATCTTAATTAAATGTGCAAATATGTCCTAAAATACTGTGAAAATTATATAAAAGTAGAAGGCAAATGTTTGAACTGATAAAAGGTTTCTGTGCAAATTTAAATAGAAATCATTTATTCTTAACAATGTAGGTCTTCCAATAATACTAAGGATGTATTTCCACCCCTGAACATATGAGGATGAATATAATAAGGATAATGAATGTCCATAGAGAAATGCTATAAGAGAACACGAGGACATGTTGACTCCCAAGGAAGAATTTGAGGATTTTTTACACATTACTTTAAATTTCCTCCACTGAAATCCTAATTTGTGTATAACTGCTTTAAACTGTTTTGCTGTCTTTGTTTTTCCTATGGTATCTGGTTTGAAATTGTGTTGTGGCATTGTGAAAATGAAGACTGGAGCATTGCAGTGCTGTTTGTGGCATGGGTCTTCCTGCTCTGGTGAAATTAAACGAAATAACATGCTAATGATTAAAGGGACAAATTTAAGTGCATGAATAAATAACTGCTCTAGATGTAGCAATTAAAAATGAAAAATCAATTACCTCTAATGTTGAGATTTAGTGAGTAATTTCATCACGATGTTTTTTTTCTTATTTAATATGCATGCATGTGTAATGATTTTTCACCACAGCTCTCTTGCTGTGCAATGCAATTATGAAAAACTATCCCTTTTTTTTTTTTTACATGACATTTTTTGGGTGACTAATGTACTTATTTTTCTCTATCGCACTGGGGAAAAAGCTCAGTTTGTTGCCCTCGCCATCTCATGGTTCATTTTTCTTTTAAAGGGTCAGCAGAAAGTGTCTTCGAAGCATGTTATTTGGAAATGTGAACTGTTTGATTCAAATAAATGTGCTGCTAGTATCAGTCCTCGCACTGGTAGGTGAATATCTGGGTGTAAATGTGTTCCTCAGTCCTCAGAAGAAATACGTCTGCTGAACACTGACCTCATGTGGACAGAAAGTTTACTCAAAGGAGCAGGAAACGATGCAACAGGACAGGACATATCACGGTGTACAATAAAAACTGAGGTGCGCATATCTAAACTCACAGTGTGTGACTCAAGTAACTATTCTAGATCCTAGATTGGAATATGGGACTGAAGAAATATCCACTGATGGTGAATGTTGGCACAGTTGCAGAAGCTGATCCATGAATGACCACCCTTTATAACAACCCACATAACTGGACTAAACACTCAGTAATAGTCTAATAAATGATTTTAGGTCTGGAGACAGGTAAATAAAAAAATAAAAACAAACACAATACAACCCTCCAAATCTGAGCTAAATTCTGAAGAATGTATTGTGTACCAATTCATTAAGCCTCAGCACTCTAAAAAGCCTCTCTAGATTAGGCAAGGCAACCCCTAAATGTGACTGTGGCGCGCTGTATGCTGCAAAAGACTGGGGCAGACCAGTTCTCCTGGAAGAGGGGGCCGTCCAAAAGTGCTGGAGGAGCGAGTCAACCCTTCTGTACATCCCTCCTGAGTATGTGCAAAAAGAATATGTCTGCTTTGTTCACCGTGCATTTTTGACTTCAGTACACTGGTGTGCTGAATACTATCATTTGACAATCAAAATCAACAAAGTCTTTCAATTATCCATTGAATGATCACTGAACGAGATGCACAAGGCACATTGTTCACAAAACATGATGTTTGTGACAAACAGAAGACAAGCGAATCCATTGGTTTTTTTTATGTTAATTTATTGCACAAACAGCATTGACAAAATGTACTCTGATGTTTCCAAGGAGACTGCAGAATGACAAAAAGAGCATCCAGAACAATCGTAGGGTGTTTTGGTGCGATGGCGTGAGCAGGTGGCTATGAATGAAACTGTTCAGAAAATGTTGAAGCCCAACATTTCCTTCATTCAATGTTTCACAGAAAAGCCAGATGAGTATAGAGAGGGGCTTCCATTAGCATTTAGAGCATGTAAAAAGACTTCCAATAAGTCTTGATCACTGAGCTTTGCCATTTTTGCCGTGTGCTGCAGATCACAGGGTGAGGTAAGCAGTCTGGTGTTGTGAATGCTTTCATTAACATCAAAAAAATTATGCTGATAAATCACCACTGGATGGATGACTGAACTGTTACAATGGCGTACGATGCTGAGAATCAAAATCAGTAACTTGACATCTGTAACGTTGCATCTTACTCTAGCACCATACAGCAGTATACCATGGTTTAGAAAGGCTTAGGTTTAGCTTAAGGGTTAATTAATGGCTTGATTAAAAGAGAAGACAAAAATTTGACAAGATTTGGAATTAAAAGAAATTATAATAAACTCATTAGATCACAAACTGTAAGCAAGACAGACATTATGGAGGTCTCTCGATGCATCAGGGGAAAAAAAACAACACACACACACACACACACACACACACACACACACACACACACACACACACACACACACACACACA
>JBBMFX010000002.1:13645431-13656793 GCA_037832545.1 Rhabdalestes septentrionalis | reverse complement strand
TATATATAAGATATCCTTTATTAGTCCCAAGAAATTAGCATTGCTACAGCTACAATAAAATAGAAGAGAATATAAGCCACACGCAACAGAACTTACAAAAAATGAACAGTCTCAATTTTTTGAGGTAGTGTCATTTTTATTGAAGAAAATCAAGACAAAAACATGTTACATAAAAGTTATCAATTGATTTGCATGCCTTCAGGCTCCAGTCTGCCTGTGTGCCCGTTTTGTGCAGAGATTACAATCGATCTATCAATTACAGACACTCCTGATCTTAACTCATTATGTGTATGAAGTACACCTCCAGAATCCGTTTTTTCCATTCCAACCTCACCACCATCATGGGCAAGTCAGAGAGCTGTCAAAAGGACAAGATTGTAGACCTGCACAAGGCTGTGTTACATCAGCAAGAAGCTTGGTGAGAAGGTGACAACTAATTGTGTGATTATACGGAAACAGAAGAAATATAAAATGACCATGAACTGCCCTCATTCTGGAGCTCCACGCAGTATCTTGCCTTATGTGGTGAGGATGATCATGAGAAAGGTGAGGGATCAGCCCAGAACTACACAGGAGGAGGTTGTAAATGATTTGAAAGCAGTTGGGGCCACAGTCACCAAGAACACCATTGGTAACACACTGCATCATAATGGATGAGAGCAAAATTGAGCTCTTTGTCATCAATTCGACCCGCCGTGTTAGGAGGAAGAGAAATGCTGAGTATGACCCTAATAACACCATCACCACAGTCAAGCATAGAGGAGGAAATATTATGCTTGGGGATGTTTTTCATCTGTGGTTACAGGATGACGTCACCCCATTGAGGGGTCAGTTGATGGGGCCATGTACCATAAAATCCTCAGCCAGAACACTGAAGATGGGTTCTGGATGGGTCTTAAAGCATGGCTATAACCTAAAACATAAGGCCAGGTCAACAAAGGAGTTTCTCAAGAAGAAGTACGTTAAGGTCCTGGAGCGGCCAGACATCAGTCCTATTGAAAATCTGTGGAGGAGCTGAAGCTTCAAGTTGCCAAGCAGCTGCCAGTGGTTTAGACAGCTTCTGTCAGGAGTGGGCCAGAATCCCTCCTGAGATGTGTGCAAACCTGGTGACCGACTACAAGAAATGTCTTAGTGCTGTGCTTGTCAACAAGGGTTTCTCTACTCAATACTAAGTACAATTTTGCTTGGAGAACAAATAATTATTTCAGTGAAATGCAAATCAATTCACAACTTTTATGTATCATGATTTTGTTCATGATACAACTAGAAAAAAAACAAACCTTTGGGTGCTTTAATAATTTTTTCATACATTGGATGCATTCAGTGTGCAAGATCTGCATAGCTGTGTACTGCATGCGCATGATTGATTGATACGGGTTAACGTGAACTATTTTGTCAAATTGAATCATGGCAAAATTCACAAAAAGAAAATGAACTGACTTGATGACACATTTTAGCTACATTAGAACTAATAATCGAATCCTCTACAAACTGTGGGTCCAAAATAGTTGAAAAAAATGCCACAAACCTAAAGGCCTTTGAATGCAGGCTTAAGGCTTCTTAAAGGTTTCACTTTGTGAGCTTGAAGCAGACCTTTTCTCTTCACATAGCTAGTTAAAATTAATTGTGCACACCAACAGGTTAGATATTTGGGTGCAAGATGAATGTAATCATTTTGATCAAGAATTAGGTCAGTTTTTCTTCTGGGATAGCGCCTAAATTTGGGCTGACCCTTACTGCCCTACCAGCTTAATTTGATATGTGGGCTTACATTTAGCCTTACATCTAGTAGTAATTTTGATCACTTAGGATTAGGATGTCCAATAATATTGACAATACTAACTGCAACTCGCTAGACTAATATGACCTAGAGATTCTAGTTCATAGTTGAACAAGAGATATAGACATAAAGCCCTGTTTGTGTAGTTGCCAAATGACAGTTGGTAAATTGATGGCTCCATATTTTGTTGGGTTTGATTTCCCACCGGACAGAGGTGTAATTTGGCATTTTCAGGGCTGTTGCACCTTGGGATCAGTGTGTTGCGTCATATAATATTATAATTAAAAAATAAATATTTGGCCAGTGAGCGGCCCACAAAGCAGCCCATTGGTTCATTTTCTATGCTGACACTGGGCTGGCCAATCACACCTCTTACCATCTGAATGGTATTGAAATAGTCTTTTGTTGAAATATTATATTAAAGTTTCAAGGCATTGCACAGAATCCTTCCCCCAATGATGCAATGCACTCTGTCTCTATGGTTGGTTAACTGCATTCAAGAGCACCCGGGGTAATATGCATTTTTGATTAAGTTTGTGTTGATTGTCAATTTTGCATGGCCTGCTAAGGTGGGCCGATAACACATTAAGAACAACAATATTCAAAAGCGGCTGGTCAGTGCAAAGCTTGATTTTTTAGCAATTATCATTATGGAGTCAGAAAGTGTATCATATATCCAAAGATCATCTGCCATCATTAGAAACAGAGCAAAAGCATTACTTGGTAGAAACAGTGGTAGTCAGTTTCTTGGTGTTGGAAAGAAAAAAAAACTAAATCAAAACCATAAGGTGTGTCTACTTACAAGCTGCACAGAAATGTTACTAATATCTAGATAATGACTGTTTTTTATTTCTTTTTATACTTAATTGATTGCAGTGTCCCTCTGTGTGACAGCGTCTTGATCTACAATGTCTTCAAGCGGTAGTGTCTACGATACTCCCAATGCGTTGGTGGTCTACATTTAGCTACCTTACATTAACTGTTTAAGTAATTAGAGGTTTTGCAGTGTCCCTCTTGGTGCATATGATTTACAAACCAAATCTTGAAACAGACCAAAATACGCTCAGAAACAAAGAACTACTTCCTGATTCACAGACGATTGGTCACATTGGAAGCCTTTTTAAAATATATAGACATGTAGGACTATTTGCTATATTGGCTAACCCGAATAAAATAACTCCAACAATAAGGAATGTTCAGTAAATACTGACTCATGTAAGACCATTTAATTAAAAATTATTTATGAATCCTAAGATATTTCCTCCAGTTTAGTCATTTCCAATTCCATCCACTAGCAGGAACTGTTTGGCCTGTTCGGAAAATAAAAAATACTGGACTCATCTGTGCATGAATTCAGTATGTACATACAAATGAAGAACATACAAATTTATTGGGAAAAACTGTAACACCAGTCAGATTTGGTTTTGGAGAACAAAAAAGGGACACCTTGCCGTCTTGCCTATGATAAGAAATCCCCACTGGTGAATCTTACATACATTTTTTATCTATAGTAGTGCTTCACAAAACCACGATAAGAGGATACTTGGGTTTTCAAGTACCACCATTATGATTGATTCAAGATTCACACAGTTGTCCCAAGGGGTAGCACTAGAACAGGCTCTCATATTCTTCCACTGAACTCTCTCTCTCTCTTTCTGTCTCTCTCTTCCTCTATTTCTCTTCGTCTCTCTTCATCTCTCTCTCTCTCTCTCTTTCTCCCTCCCACACACACAAACACACACACATACACACACTTGAGCTAGTGAGAACAGTGTCATTACCTTGCCCTCACAGTTTATCTCAATACAGTTAATACTTGTTGCATTTCAAATGGGCTGATACTAAAACACAAATATTACAAGAAAGGCTAAATTTACAATCCTATTTCAATCCTATTTCTGTAATGTTTAAAGTAATTGAATACATACTAGTAATTACTAATACTAATTTGATACTACTATTTCTATATTTTGTCATTAATTTTATTACATTTTTCCACTGCATACTACCTGATGGAGCATCACTGAATGAGTTGCGTAGTAATACGTACACAGAACCAGATTTGCAGGTAGGATATGTACACCAGTATACCACAATATTAAAACTGTTGGTGATATACAAATGTTGATTATATAATTAGAAAAGAACCTGTTAAGGCGTGGGATATATTGGGCAGCAGGTGAACAGTCAGATCTCTTAAGTTGAAAACAGGAAAAGCAGGTAAGTGTAAAGATCTGAGAGACTTTAACAAGTGCCTAACTAAAGGTCTTGTGGGATGTTCCTGGAATGCAGTGGTTAATACTAGCTAAAAGTGATCCAAGGGCACCCAGTCTGTGAACTGGTGACAGGGTCATGGGGCCCAAAGTCCTTTGATGTGAGTGCGGAGTGAAGGGTAGTCTGCCTGTTCTGGTCCTACAGAAGAGTTACTGTAGCACAAATTGCTGAAAACGTTAGACTAATGCTGGCTAGGAAAGAAAGGTGTCAAAACACAGTGCACTGCAGGTTGCTCTGTACAGGGCTGCATAGCTGTAGAGGACCCACTGACCACTGTCCACTTCCAAATTTATCTGTAGTGTTGGTGATCTTGTCTGCTAAAGATAAATTCTAATCACCATCCAGTGTCTTAAACACTGATTAGTTATGCATATAAGTGCTGTGGATTGGCTCTGATCCAAAAGTGTTACTAATTAAGAATCAATCTGAGTGTCATTAGCACACACATGCGCGTGCCAGGTTTTTTTTTCTTCTCCTCTCTAGCACAGACACCGTAATGAGTCTGGAGCAGAATTGGAGGCTAGGGGACATACGCAGAGGAGTTGGATAACGAATAATCAGACTCTCTGCCTAAGCTTAACTTTACAACTCACACCATGTGTAAAGCTGCTGAACTTGTAGTCTGACTTAATTGATCCACTTATCCTGAACTGGAGAGCAGTCAAATGAATGTGGCTGTTCATTGCATGCGAGGGGCTCCATAGATAACTATTAAAGGCGTATTTGTTGGCCTGGATGTGTTGGAACACAGGAGCAGGAAGGCATTAGTCTGCTTTAGCCTGAGTGCTGTTGGATCTTTAGGTGATAAATGTTTGTGAACTCTCTGTGGCACCTGGGGAATATCAGCACACATGCCGACACTCTGGAACTTATTAAACTCACACAGGCATATTTCACACCAGTCCTGGAAAAATCCACCCAATTATAAAGGCGATACTGGTCCTGGAGCCCACCAGTGGGAAAGATGCTTATACACTGCTTGTGCCTTAGCTTAAAGAGAGTACCGAGTCTGTTAGAGTGAGTCTCTTTCAATTATTTTTTTTTAGTTATATGCACATGTGAATATTTGTGAGACTCTGTACACCGAAACTGAAGCAGATGTTGTGTCATGCATAATTACTAAGCACATACTGATATAAAAATGAATTCTTGCCTATTCTTTTAACGCAGATTATGACATTAATAAGAAAACTCTTCAACACTGTTTAAGACACAACTGTTTCTTACACCAAAGCTGGCCTGTGAAGATGTATGATTTGGGATGTCAGATTAATTTAACCTCACCTCCAAGAGAACAAACACATTCATATACTGTATAGAATTGTACTTTTATAATATTTTAGAAATATTGCAAATTATGGTGCAAAGTGTAAATGTATATTTGTCTTGATTTGAATAAAAAAAGATTTGAAACTTTGATTTATATTGTTTTATATATTTTTTGAATCATTCTACCTTAGACATTGCAATTTGGATCCTGGAACGAAAGGTATACTTGCTCTACAAGCTGCAGCATACAGAGGATGAAAGGTTAGTATTGCATCCTTTTACTGGGAGCTGTGAAAATTCACAGACCAATGAACAGTAATAACAGAAAACTATATAATATATGATTTATCATTTACCCCCAAAATAAAAACAAATGTATGTAAAGAATACAATGTCTATAACAATTACATGTTATAAATTATTGTATATAAAATATTTAAAATATGACAAGTGACTAATGTTTTAGATTTTCACCCTTCTTTTTGGTCTGAGCATTGTGAGAAAGTGTATTTTAGCAAAAATATATTTGAAAATGATTTACATTTATTAATGTATCACTGTACACCAGTGTTTTGAATGGTAAATTGTATTGTGCTTTACATTTACCCATGTTTCATTTTATTTGGCTTTTATTGCCTTTTGTATTTTTTAAACCAAACCTCATTTACAATAGATGTAAAGAAAGTAAGCAGGCACTGCCATTGAAGCAAAGCACTTGAAGAAGAATTTAATGATTAAAAATTTGTCTACAGATTGTTTGGTTGTTCATATTGTTTTTTCTCCTCAGTGAGTCGATAACTTCTCAATTTTGCAGCTTAACTTAATGCTTTTAGCTGAATAGATCAAATAAGTGTTTAAGTTTTTTTTTTTCTGTCAGTTTTCTGAAACATTCCTAGAGTTGATCATTGTTTTTTTTGTAGCTTGTGTGGGATGTCATTAAACTGGTAGATCATAATAATTTTGGCACAAACTAGAATTGGCCATGTTTTCAAAATGTTATCATCTGCTACAGGTTTTTTGTGCTTCATACTAAATCTGGCCTTAAAACAGCTGAAAAAGGAAAGGGGACCAGTGATACTGAATGTATCTAAAAAATATCTGATTGAACTGCAGCGAAAATGCAGTGAAAAAAACAGCAGAGTAAATGCAGATGTAAAATGCAGTGAAAGGATATCACAGCAATAGAAATTGTGGTAAACATTATTTTTGAAAATTGCCACATGGAGATCTCCCATTTTTCTATTCCATGTTAATAACGACCTCAGGAGGCATAGGGTTGGACCTGTGTGAGCATGCAGCAAAAAAACCCCAATATTTCCTTTGCAAAAAAAAAAAGAAGTAAGTAGTCTCAACGTATGCAAGTATGATTTAGCTAACAGTGTTACCTTTAATGACTGAAAGAAAACAGTCTTAATTCTGAAGTAACAGTCAGTAAATTGTAGCTTTACGTTTTGACAATCCTTGTGAAGACACGTTTCTTAAGTGATTTGCTCAAAATGAGCTAACATTATCATTTCAGTTCACCATGTTACATTGTTAATGGTAATACCTGGACTATTCTCAGCTCTATTGGTTTTGGTATTTAGCAGGCTAGTTATTGCATGTGCACTGTGTTTTTGTGTATGGTGTACATGGAGTAGCTCATCCTATCACAGTGTTACATGTAGCCCGCTACCACAAATTGGTTAATAACTGTACCTTAAATTGCTACTAATTATACAGACTTATCGCATGAACAAAATGCCATTATTTTGTCTGGGGAACCTTTTCTCTCCAGATGTAGAACTGCCAGAAGATTGGCATGTAAAAGTGATGATTCAGCCTAAAGAGATGATGTTAATCCACATGTTTATAATATTTCTTAATTAAGCTATTGCTTATCACTCCCAGTACCTTATGGACAATACCTTATGGACAGTACCTTATGGAATCCTTTTTTCCACCTTGGCAACTTGACACTTCATGAACAGTATCTTACTTTCTCAAAACAGTAGACATTCAGAGAGAACGTTGTTTTAGAAAGGCAAACTCATCACATTAACCAAACATGGATTGAAGACACTGATGGATTTTCATAAAATTTCTACATGATCACAGGTTCTAATCACCTTATGAATGTTCATATTCTGTCTTTGTGTGTTCATGTCCACATTAGACTATATGTTTCTGATAGAGAGTGTTGCAAGAAAGGAACAGGGAGAGAGAGCGAGATCAGTACAAGGCTGATGGCGTATCTCAAGGAGAGCTCAATGACAGGGCTGTCGATGTATTCCCTATTTGAGTGTATTTTTAGAGCTGCCATCACGGCCCTCATGCATATTTCAGTAGATCTTTTGTATATTAGGAGCGGGCGCGCTCCGCAGACAGGAGTGAGGGCTAGCACAACATGACTGTAAGAAATATGGGCTTGATTCCTCTATCTGACAGAGCTTCTCAGTGTGACCGCAGATACGTCCACTTTGACTTTCAATAGATAGTAGAAGAACCCTATTGATTGCGTTAGGAGACAAAAACAAAGAGATGACATTGACCCTGATGACACAAGGGAGATGGCAACGATCACGCTCCAGTTCGCAAGGAGTGGCCTATAGCTTTGATTAATTAATGCACATAGTAGGCACATATGTACTATGCACAGAAGACCACACTCTATTTTTTCTTCCTCTATTTCCCACTCTTTGGCTCTCTCCTTATGGAATTTGTTGGCTAGTCTGCAGTTTGACTGAACAGCTGAACTGAAGTGACACCATGGCCAGTGAGGGAATGGGGAGATGAATTCTGATGGGAGTCACTGGTGCATTAGACTGCAAATATATCATTGCTCAGCCGTACGTTATCTCATATAATGCTTCAATTTTCTCCGTCTGATTAAATCAAAGTTTATGAAGCTGTCATTGCCTTGCCCATGATGGTGTCATAATTTAACAGTAATGCCTGTATTTGATGACATCAATTCTCTCATCGGCTGCCCTAGCTAGACAGAGGCTTGTATCTCCATGCCAAGATCCCTAATCTAAGATCAGTTGCTTCTGAAGATATTGGCAGAAAACGGTGAATTGATTATTTGTTTGTACCCTCCTGCCTGTTTTTAAAAGCCCCCACTGATGAATTAGCATATTTTTTATATATATAGCCGTGCTTTACAATATTGATGAACCTTAGTGATTGCATTATCAGACAAAAACAAAGAGATGACTCTGACCCTTGTGGCACAAGGGAGATGGCAACAATCATACTCTAGTTTGCAAGGACAGACCTACAGGTATGATTTTTAATGCAAATAGTAGGCACTTGCAACAATGTTGAAATAGGACATACATGTTAAAGCATTGAATACATGAATACCAGGACTCAATGTTTCCAACCAGAATGTAGCTTAACCAAACACGACAAGCTAAGATGCACTGAGTTCTGATTCCTTCTCTTCAAAGCACAAATTGCTGAAAAATGTAACACTTGCTAGGTAGTTCTCCTGTGTCTTGAGCACCTTTACTCGGACCTGTTTAAAGAGCTGACAACCTGCAACGGCTCTACCAAGCTGAAATAATCCTTGGCATCAGTGACCGGCTACATCAGCAAATGGATTGATATTACTGTCTTTAAGACCTTTACTATATAAAACAGAAACCATGGATGACTGAAGAGGTACATGCCATGCTGGAAACCTTTTACTTTGCCTTTCAGATAATAACATAGCCCTGAACACAAAAAATTCGGCATGGCATCCAAGCCATCTACAGCAATGTAATACTTTCATCTACCTGTGACCCTAAGACTATTCTTTCAGATGCTTTGAATGACAGAGATGAAGACCACCCATCCCCCTGTCATAACTTTTTTGTTCGACCATATTTGATATGCAGAGAACTCATTTAACCAATGGAAGGCCATGATACCAGAAGTACTCAGATGTGCAGACCAGTTGGCATGTGTTCTCACAAGAAGTTTGTGTATGCCTTAATTACTACCGTCCTGTTGCTTTCAGACCCATTATCATAAATTCTGCTTCATGAGGTACATAAAGACCCAGCTGCCACCTCACTGGACCTCCTGCAGTTTGTGTATCTGTTCAACGAATGACACAATTATAACTCACCTAGCCCTTACCCATCTTGATAAAAAAGGGAACTAGGTGAGAGTACTGTTCATAGTGTTTGGTTCAACATTCAGCTGAATCATTCCTCAGCATTTGATTGGAAATCTCAGGCTGCTGGGTCCATTTTTATCCCTCTGCAACTGGATCCAGGACAGTTGGTCAGGATTGAAAGAAACATCTCCAGTACTGGGCATGGCTGGCCCAGGGCTATGTGCTCGGTCCACTGCTTACCCATGCAGAACATAGATCAAATCACTTTATTACAATATCTGATTTCAAGACCATAGTGGATTTTAGGAGAGGGAACTGTGAACCTGTGTAGAGAAAGGATGTACGACGAAGGTACAATGACTCACAGACTGGTGCCGATTCAAGGGTCTCTTAATGTGGACTTTACAAAAGGAATAGTGGTTGACTTCAGGAAAGCACACCGAGATCCCTTTCCATTAAATAACATTGTTTTCTCTCTGGAGATTTTCTGGAGCAACAAGTTCCTTGGTGTTCATCTTGTGGAGAAACCTTATTTTTAACTTCAGCTAGATTGCCAAACTAGTTTGCCAAAAAAGACCGGCAATGTTTGTAGCTTCTTTGGAGATTGAGGAAAGCTTGCCCCAACATCGCAACCACATTTTAGAGGGGCACTACTGAGAGGATTCTGAGCAGCTGGTTTATATCCTTGTTTGAGAATTGCACCAAGACCCTCTAGTGAATACTGAGAATGATTTAAAATATCAGTGTGCCTCTCTCCCCTCTGTCATGAAGATTTACACTACACATTGCATCTGCAAATACATCAGCATTTTGAAACATCCCATTCACCCCTCCACCTGTCTTCTCTCTTCTGCTGTTTGGCAAAAGTTGTTTAACATCTTCACTGCCAGGATGGGGAACAGCCTCTTCCACCAGATGACCAGAACAAAATTGAGCTGTACTCCCCATACTCACAAACACATCCATACCATTCTATTTATTTACTTTATTTACTGTTACATTTGTTTGTCAAGTTGCTTTTGGGCAAACTTCTTAAAAACAGTGTATTATTGGTCAGTGCTTCATAATGTTTTTTTAATTACTGTGTCTGGAAAACAGGATCTGATGCTGTATTCACTCTCCTCGTACAGTGTTAGGTTTTTTTTTGCCTGCACTGTGTGCTGTCCTTTTGTGTCCTGTACAATCACAAAATAATTGTTTTATATAGAATGTTTTGAAGCCATTGAAGATGTGGGAGGATCTAGTCTGGTCCTCTAATTTATTCCCACAGGAACACACCAGTAGAGGATTCTTTGTTACATAAATGACAGTGCATTTTTCATTGGCCTCCACTGATCCACTGATAATGTGTTGGTGTGTATCAGTAGCATGCCCCACCTTAACACCTACTAGTTCGTTTTACATTCTATTAGCCTTTAGGCCTTTATCATGCTGTCATATTTTGTCTACTTTACATAGACTAAAGTTATATTTGAAAGGTTACATGTGTGTTGTTCTAAATATTTTTGAGAAATGTAAAATAGCTGGATGAGAACTTTACAGGTTCCTGGTCAAATTTCCACTATTGACTGCTGCAGATACTGGTGTGTGTTTAAATTGGTTCCTGTGAGGTTTGCTGCTTGTTGAAGTCTTTCTGCTGTAAATTGCAGAGCTGCACGATGTCCTCCTTGTTGGCGCCAGTCCTCCCCCCCCTTCTCTCCTGATCAATACCTAATTCTGCATCTCCGTGGCAACGCTGATGTCAGGCAGGGTTGAATACTGGCTGCTTCAACAAATCATGTCCTTTAAGCAAAGTGTACTGTAATCGAGTACAGTGGGGCACTCTCCTGAAGACATTCTTTATTTTCTTTCTCTCTCTCTCTCTCTCTCTCTCTCTCTCTCTCTCTCTCACCCACCCCCCCCCTCCCCCACTCACACACACACACACACACACACACACACACACACACACA
>JBBMFX010000002.1:13594772-13622337 GCA_037832545.1 Rhabdalestes septentrionalis | reverse complement strand
TGTGGATTACTTGAGCACTGTTGTACGTCGCTCTGGATAAGGGCGTCAGCTAAATGCCATAAATGTAAATGTAAATGAAGTGCAGCAGATGTGTCACAAGGCAGCAGCCAATCAAGAGCAAGGAGAAATAAATAACGTTCTCGGATTGGCTGCTTTCAAACCTACTGCCTCTGAGTGCAGCTAACTCTGATATCTGGACCTCGTCTGCCGCGCCCCCTTGTGTTGGTTGTTTATGTTTGGGCACAGCGCTGAGCAGCAGCGGCTAATTCTGCTCAGGTGTCTGACTGCCTTGCTAACCACTGCGCACAACACAAACAACCAGCATAAGAACAGGGACATGTGACAGGTGAGGCCTGTAGGTCCCTAAAGCAGGCATCACCAAATGGTGGACCGTGGTCCGGATCCGGACCAAGTGCTGGTTCTCTCCGGACCCGTGAACAGTCTGGTGAATTCATTTTCATGGAGCGTTGTTTTGGATGGTGTCTGTAGACAGGGGGCGCTGCTGTGTGAAATCTTGATCTCAACTAAGTTGGTCAAAATCACTTCACAAGAACAAACCTATATTTTCTGCTACATCACATTTTAATAATAACAATAATGATAATTGTTTTTGCTGATGCACATTATATTTCCATACACGCTTTGTGTGTGTGTGCGTGTTTCGAAGTGGCAGGCCAAACAAATTTCAATTTGGCTCGCCGCACAAGCCATAGAAAATAATTTGCGCAGGGCATACCACCTTCGGACTAAAAGCCCCTTATAGTGTACACTCAGTTCAATTTCCTGTGTTGGAAATTAAAAATGTATATTGAGGCCACGATATGAAAATGTGGACATAGGGGAAGGCTATAAGGCACGAGGTGGGCTTCAGTTCAGACCTTCTACTTGGACGAAATTTGAAAACCGGACCTCAGTGGCTTTTAATTGAATATCCCTGCCCTAAAGCAAAAAAATGTGAAGGATATCTGTGGATTTCACATGTGTGCCGGGTTCTGTGCACAATTATTAGATCAGTTCTCAAAAATCAAGATAGACCATTAATATCTAACCCTCAGGACATGATGTTTTAGTAAGAAAGCACTGTCTCAAGTGTGGAGCTGTGTGCTGGCCCCCCCAAACATAGCATCACAGTCTTCGCTATTTTTTTTTCCTGCACTGCAACGTTTCACTTTTGCTGTGTGCACTCATTCCAAATATTGTTGTGGTGTGTGATTAGGTAGGGTGTCCTCATCTCAGCGGACATCTTCTCTTTTTGATAGTGGGAAATTGTGTCTGGCCGGGGTGTTTAGAATTGTGCAGGATTTTGAGTGGCCTGAACATTTCTCTCATAAACTAAAAGTCCAGAATGGCCATCCGATGCTTGGCTCTCGGGCCGAGATGCAGCCGAAATGCGCATAAAACTTATCAACCCTACTCCCTGGGACCATGGCTGTCAACCCGAGATGCTCACACACCCCTTTAAACACGGCTGAACTATGGTACATCTCAACCTAGATGCAAACTCCCCACCCTCAACCACCACATCCGCCCCCCCAAAAAACAACAACAACAAAAAAACACTACTAGCCTGACCCAACTAAGGTGAAAGTCTGTGCCAAGGTGTCCGCTTTTTCACATCCATAAATCCCCAAGTGGATTTTTTGTCCCAGTCCAGTCCTGATGCCACTCCAAACATGATCACCGTTCCGTTCAGGCCACTCTGTTTTTTAAACAGAAATGGATTAACTTATATTTGTTTCTGGAGCTTCAGAAAAAAACCCATCAGTGGTCATACTGTCATACTGCTAAAGTGGTGTTTAAAACATAATTCTGTTTTCATTTTTGTGCCTCCATCCAGTTTGCAGTCTGGGGAAGAGTACTGGGTTTTTAAAAAGTATTTAAGGGAAAAGAACTGAGGGGTCTGTACACATATATAACACACACACTATAGTGAATTGACAAACGTAGGGGTCCTGAGGCCATATCTTAGCACCCTCAGACACACCAGCACACACTCTAAAAATATGATAAGAATGATTGGGATAGTAGTAGTTGGCTACTCTTAAAGGCCAGAGCCCAGGCCTCTGGGCCTCAGCCACACACAGAAAATGAGCCTCATAAAGCCTTTACAGCTGAAGAATAAATGTGGGACAGGCTGGGCTGCAGTAACTCATGTGGTGTGCTTCTAAGTAGCAGGAAGACCTATAAGAAATGGTTTTCTCCAGCATTGATCAGAGTGCAGCATTAATATGTTAAAAAACCGGGTAAATGCCTGCAGTATCCCCCGCAACCCAGCCTCCTTCACCTTCCTTCCCTCTCACATTTTCTTACTTGCTCTTGCTTTCTCTCTCACTCTCTCTCTCTCTCTCTCTCTCTCTCTCTCTCTCTCTCTCTCTCTCTCTCTTCTCTCTCATGTTCTCCTGCTTCCTCTCCAGCTGAAATGTAGCCAACACTGCCTGCTTTATGAGTGCAGGTTAAATCCTTTATAAAAATGTAGGTAACATGGTTCTCACAACATGAATCTTACTTTACCCTCTATCTCTCCTCCCCTCCTCTCTCTCATCTCCTTCTACATTAAAAGAGCCACAGCAGCTTTCTTTTATTGTCTTATAAGAAGTTTGTTATAATGATGGTAGCAGGAATGCCGAGGGCAAATGTACAGTGTCTGTGACAGTAATCAGCTCCCTGCCTGTGAGTTTAACACTCATATTAATTAAGTATAATGGAATTCAATGAGAAATGCCCACTGGATCAGTGCAACCCATCCGTCTTCGCTATCCGCTGCAGAAAAGTCTTTGTTGCTCTTAAACTACGATTCATGCGTAGATGCCAATACACACTGGGATTTAAATGAATGGCTATCACAATTGCAGCACTTTATTAGTTTAACACAACCATAAATATAGGGTTCAAATCTGAATCTAAATTTAAATCTGATTGTGTCAGGTTTAAAGCAGCCGGTGTCGCCGAGTAGCTCCGTTTTGACAAATGAACATGACAGACAGGGGAAAATAATTTGACAGGTGACAAATGTCGAGGCCTGATAGCATCTGAAAGCTGGGCTACCTGAAATATGACTTATTCTATTAAAATAATTCACTGAGGATATTGAATGTTATTTTAAAGACCTCAACAATTTGATAAGAGCTCTTCCATAAAGTTCATAATAGTGTTAATTCAGTTTGCAACAAATGCCTGTCAGGATGCAAGAAGGAGGAGAGTCCATGTTGGGTTATTTGTTGTTTAGTTGCCAAGTTGTTATTCTTTGTTCTAATTGACTTGATATATTTATACAGCACAGGTCTGAGCATTTTGTCACTGCTGTGTTCCACCTATAATACTTTAAAACAGATGAATCAGTTAAAACCATGGGAAGGTGACATGAGGGTATGCATCCATCATGTATTTATAGGACTGTTTTAAATTTTTATTTTATTTTTTTACTGATTTTTATTCGTGAATTAATTTTTTAAAATCGATGCTTACACTGGGTGGGCTAAATGAACACAAACACAGTAGGATGTTTTTTTTTTCATTAGCCACTTCAGGCTGGATATTTAGCCCGAAGAGTCCTGCATAATCATGGCACAGTATTTGGGTGTGCAAGTGCACTTACCCAGCTCACACAATTTGCATTATGCGATTTGCTAGAATAAAAATAATTAATCTCTGCCGATAATAAAAGCCTGCGTATTCTGATCTTTGCAGATCTTTTCAGACTGTGTGTCCCTCCTGGGATTGTGTGATAACACAGTAGCTAGTATACATTTGTCTAAGTGTATATGGTTTATTTAATTATTAGGGAAAAAGGATTTAGTCTTTAATAACACACAAATAGCTTGGGTTATAGGTAAGCTTCCAGCATTGAGTACAGCTGTTTCTGTGGAGTCTAAATAGCAAAATTACACTCATAACAGAAAAAAATGATCTCCAAAATCCTTTTAACATGTCTAGATTAGCATGCTGTAATGATTGACGTTGCCTCAGTAAAACCACACAGTGTATACAGTTCACACATTTCTGGTACACAGGTGGAACCTATTGTGTTCAAAGTGTCCAACTAGTGACACGTCTGTCAGTTGTTTTTAAATGGAAGAGGATATCTAGCCATCAGCATAAGCATTTAGAAAGCACAGAACTTTTAGGCATTTGCTTAAGTGTTTAGACATTTGCAGAAATTGTGCAAACATCTGGCTACCTTAACCTGACACACTACCACACTTTACTGTCCTTCATGCTCAGTATGTACACGTTTCACCCAGAACATTTAAGATACAACCACAACAAACAGGGATATGTCTTTCTTTTCTTAACTGACCTGTGCTTTAGTATCTTAAAGGCTGTTCATTTGCCTGCCTTGTCTGTAGTTTTTGCTTATTAGCTCCACATTTGTCTGTTTTTTGGGCAGCTGGCAGATGGACAATGTTCACTCAGAGACTCTCTCTCCCTTATACACTGTTAAGGTGACTTGACCCTCTGCTCCCTCTCCTTATACATAATGCAGGCAACACAAACACAAAAAAATTCTTTTAAATGATCTTTACCCCTGATCATCTAATGGATACATTTTACGAAGATGCATTAGGGCGCGATTTTGGAACCATGCCACTTTTCTAATTGCTTTGGAGAAGAAGTGGTGCCAAATAAAGTTGTCAGGATCAACCACATAAAAATATTATCATTGATTGTTATTGCCCCATTTTGGTTCATTCTATGTCGGTTCATCTCTGCTAAATATCAAAGGAATCTCTGCCTGATTTATGAGCTGGCTATCTCACTCTGTATATTGTTTTAGGGCGTTTATGTTGCATGTTTTTTTCCAATTCAATGGGTTGAATTGGAATGAATGAGGTACAGTGCTGTATGATTTAATGTCAGAGTTAAAAGTATTCTGGATATAGGTTATTTTGCCTGCTTTGATTGGATGAAGTTTGAATTTCATTTGGCTGAAAGCTTATTGCTGTAAAAGTCTGGTCTCCTGCTCTGAGTGAATGAAGTGAATTTTTTAGCTTGTGGCTTTTCCCCTCTTTTTTTTTTTTACTCTCAGACATTTCATTTCTTCTCCTCTCCCTTTTCTTCCACGTTGGCTTGCATTTGAAGTAATTTGCTAAGGCAGTATGTGACAGATTACAGTTTCAAAAAAGAACTCTCAAATGATTTACCATTACACACATGGCTTGGTTCAGGGGTTGTCATGCACTGGAATGCATATATAATCTTGGGTGCAATAAATACAAAGTGAAATGAAGACAAAAATGTTGATTAGGTACAAATGTTCTCATTCTAATTATCTTTTATGTATTGCTTTGTTTTGTGCTTCTTGTTGTCTTGCCACGCTGCTGTGGTTCCGCGTTCTTGAATTTATGGTGGAGAGAAAAAGCATGCTGAGGCTATAACTCACAGGGTAAAATAAAGTGTCTTATTTACATTAGATAGTTCGCACACACACACACACACACACACACACATACACACATATAATTTTACTTTGTAATCTGTGCGGAAAGACTACACCCTGCACCTGTCATTTTTTTATTGTTATTATTACTTTTATCTCAGAAAACTGGACGTCTTCTTCATCATTGGTTTTGAGGAAAAAAAGATCTGACATCAGCAAATTACTTGCCACATTCCCAAACTGCAGGCAAAAAAGAATGTTTTTACAGCAGTGCAGCTCTTTCCTGTTCTGATAGACTGCTCTGTTGCATGGATGTGCTGCAGAGAGAACAGTCTCTTGTTCTCTCATAATGTCAGCTCGTCCTAATGCTGTGTTTGAGAGGCGAATTCGGCTCCCGGGCTCTGGAGTGGAGAAGCATCAGGTCCTAACTGGCCTGATCTGCTCTTTACTGCTGCCGTTGGCTGCCAGCCCCAGCCTTCATTAGGCTCATTCTCCAGATCCTCGTTATTAATGAATGGAGGCGTTTGGGGGAGTGAGCTGCTCATTCTGTAAATGGCATTTCTGTTGTCCTGCCACAGGGCAAAGCTTATAGTTAATGCTGAGCGCCATCCTTCTAATGGACCCGCAGAAAGTGCCTGACACCACATCAACATTTTAAACAGAAACCTTCCCACATTCTGGCTGGCCAGTACGGCCACCGGATGACTGCAGTGTTGTGGCTTTTTTTGTTTTTTTATATACCTCTATGTCCTCATATACTGCAGTGTCTTCCTGTACAGTTGTGGAAAATTAATTACATTTTTATTGCTATGATGTATATTTGTGGACCCATATGTCTGCTTTTATTATGTCTGCTCAGTTCTTGGTAACTCATTGGTTTGGAATGTCCCTGGGCAGTGCCTCTTCATCTGTGCACTTCTTTTCCTCATAATATTGCTTCTATTATTGATCAGACTTTGTAGTTTAATTCTAAGCCTGTGTTGGTTTGGGTTTGCTGGAGCAGGGAAATCTTAGGAATATCAATAACAGGAAACAGCAGGGAGAAAAATAATGGAGCGTTTCAAATGCCTGCGGGAAACTTTGGTTAAGAAAGGGCTCACAATAAAATGTGTGGTGTGTGTCGCTGTAGCTTACACTGATGAGATAGACTGACAGGATAGATATTTTAGTGATTTATTAACAGATACAAGGTACAAAAGAGTTAAACAAAGGAAAAGACATAAATCAGAACTGGGAAAAAAATAACAAGAAAGGTAACATTTAAGTAACACTGTAACAAAACTAGAAAGTAAACAAAGTGAAACCCAACCAATAAAACTAAAACAGGCTACAGAGCGAAAGGGAAATTAAATCTACTCATCTATTCTTCCATACATCATCAGTGCTGGACAGTTTTTCATACAGAGAGATAAATGTGTGTGCATAGATATGTATGTACCTTATAACTTCTCCGTTTATATTGTACTATAGTCCTTTTATGAATACATTTTATTTGGCATACATTTGTGTGTAATTTGTGCTTATCGAATCATTCTTCAAGGATCAATGAAGTCTTATATGTGTAAATATGCACACATAACTACCTTGCATCTACTTTTATTAGATCTCAGTTTACAGACTTATCTGTCTGAACCTCTGTGTTTTGGTTTTATTTTGTTTAGGTTTTTTATGGTAGCCTCTTTTATGCAATTCATCAATGGTCAGGAACATCACAGGACCTATAATAAGCATTATTTGGCTGTGGATCATTCTCAGCACAGCAGTGACACCGGTGTGAAATGTTTTGTCAGATGTGTCTCATAAAGTGGCCAGTAAGATGGCACTGTGTTTAAAAAGAGCAACAGCACTGCTGTGTCTGATCCACTCCATGCAGCACTCACATGCACAGGCAGTATCATGCCCAATCATGTTAGTGTCACCACTCTGCTGAAAATGAACAAGTTATTCTAGTGGTCTGCCCTGCTGTGGATGACCATTGATGAACAGGGTAAATGGGGTTAGGAAATTATGCATAAATACAGATGGATTACAGTCTGTAATTTTTAATAACCTTTAGATAAGTGGTGCTGTCAAATGGACTATGAGTATAGATACATGATACGAATACTTCATGACATGGATTGTCCATGTGTGCATGTGTGTGTGTTATTTTTTTCTTTCCTTGGGCTTGGTGTTGATTATGAACTTTTTTTAAGATATGTACAATAACTGCATATTTGTAAGGTTTTAAATGTGAATATTGTACCTTATCATCAATTTAATAATACCTGTTAATGGAAAATAAAATTAAATGGGATATTGTTTTTTTGGGGGGGGAAATCACTCTCAGAGTTTCCACATCTAGCCTTTAATGCGCTGCTGCACTCACGTCTCATGGGAGTTAGCTACCATCTGTGTCCTTCATACACCTCAGGTCACACTGTGTGTTCTATAGCTCAAACATGTATGCAAATTTACATGCAAGCAACCTTAATGTCTACAAACACAATAATCTGGTAAGTCTGTCCAAGCATGCAAACATGCACGCGTGAACACGCACAGTGCCTTGTCTTTGTCTGTGACACTGGACCCTGAGCAGACCCTTCTCTGATCACTCAGTGTGTGTTTGAAAGATCACAGCGACACATGAAAGGAAATTAGCTTGTCTTTATGAGGAGCAAATGAGAAAGACCATGGTACATGCACACATCAAAGCACAAAGCTTGTATCTGCTTAGATTCTGTCTACATGTTCTGCTCTGCTCCATTCGTTTCTATTCTGTAGTCCTCCTTAGTTCTGTTCTTTTATTATTATTCTGTGCTGTCTGTGTGCTGGAGGGCTGTCTGTGTTTTTGTGGGGTGGAGGGGTGTAGTGTCAGCTTCATCTCTGGCAATCTCTCATGCCTTACCGAAAGAGACACATGTTTGTGTTTATTGGTTCTTTATTGAGTGCTTAGTATGACCGCCCCTTTTTTCAGCTGAATGAATATATGACTTGAATACATCAGATATGAACTTTTATGATTGTTTTCTGCTGCACTTCCCCGTTTTGCTTCTCTGAAAGAGAGTGCCTCCGCAAACACACATACACACACTTACACACACACACAGGCAGTTGGCCGCCTGGGACTCTCTCCCTTCTGCAGTAGTAATAGTTGTGAGGATGGTGGCCAGCAGCTTTGTGTAGGGCAGGGCTCTATCCTGCCTTCTGCTCCGGTGCCAGGTGCAACACATTTGCAGGTGTTGGCGCTGGGCAGTATATTGTCTATACAGATGTGCTGGTATTAGACCCCCAACAATAATTACTTTTGTGTTTAGCGGAATTGATGGATGAATAGCTTAGTTCACTGATAGCCTTGGACCGATAATTTAAATTGAATATTGTCATAATTTATTCGAATTATCGTTCTTTCATTCTCTTTGTAACTGTTGGATCATGATATTGTTTATTGCAGGGGTCACCAAGGTGGTGCCCCCAAGGACCACATGAGTAGCCCGTGGACTGGTCCAAAAAATATAAATCACCAGTGAGCTACGTCTAACATGTAATTTTATCCTGTTGCTATTCTTCTTTAATCACATTCGTATTTATATCTATTAGAAAATTTAGGGAAACTCTGTACTAGTATATGAAACTGGTAGCCCTTTATATGGCTCAGTACCCGTGATGTAGCTCTCAGTTTCAGCAAGGTAAGTGACCAATGGTTTATTGAAATAATCAGTTGTCTTGATGAACATTATTGTCAAGGCTTACTTAATTCAATTTCTGGGAGGTTCAGATTAATTTGAAAGAACATTTCAAAGTACATATGCCAAAAAATATATATATTTTGTAAATCTTTCTTTATTCCTGTCACCCAAGTTCCCTTTGGTGCAGTTTCAATAGAAGAGTTTTGTTATATTTGTATTATTTTTTTCTTAGGGAGATCTGATTCATTACATTAATTTATGTTAACTTAAATTTCATCTAATACTTAAAAATGTATATTGATTTTATTAAAACTGCATGGCACTAGCAGATGTGTTTCCTACATTTTTAATTACTGCCACACCCAAGCTATTAAAGACCAGCTATTGTGCAGCAGACCTGCCCAAATCCTTTACACAAGAAACGGACATCAACAACATCTGATCAGTGATTCTAAAGTTTGTTTTACATTTGAAAGTGCAAAGCTGAACTGCATAATGTTCTTTCAGCAGTATTGTTTTTTGTTGGTGCATTTGTTTGTGTGTATTTGTTTTGTAGCATTTTTAATCTGCCTCTGGAGGACACATTTAAGCCCTGCCTCTCTCATTAACATGCAGAGATAGAGCTGTGATGGCCAATTACATTCATCTTGTCATGCTGCTCTGCCACTGAGGCTCGTTAATGTTTTATGGCAGCATACACACACACATACACACAGACACAGACACAGACACACACACACACACACACACACACACACACAAATAAAGGGTCTGCAGCGCACACACACACACACACACACACACACACTCTCTCTCACGCCCCCTCTCTCTCTCACGCCCTCTCTCTCTCTCTCTCTCTCTCTCACACACGCCCTCTCTCTCTCTCACGCCCCCCCCCCCTCTCTCTCTCTCTCACAGACACACACACTCTCTCTCACTCTCTCAATCCCCTTTGCTCTGGGAAGCCACAGACACACACTCACATACACACACACACACTGATCAACACAAATGCTCCATTTATGTCTGATATTATCCCTCTTCTGAAGCTGCCATTTCTGGGTCAGCTCAAAAGAGACATAAAATAAAATGGGATCAAAAATAAAATGGGATCAAATCTCTGCTGAGGACTGTTAAGGAACAAGTTTCTCTAGCTTACAATTAGGGTTGCATGGTATGGGAAAAATTAATGATCACAGTTATTAAAGGAATTTTCACAACATCCGATTAGTTGTAAACACACAAAAGAATCAGTAGTACCATATATATTAAGTATTATACCATTGGGACCAAAGTTCTGTTTGGTGTTTCGCTAAATAAACCATGGCTTATTATTTTTAATTTCTAATAAAACATGAAGGTGGTTAATGGTCTTTATGTACTGATGGCATCCACAATATGCTCAGAAATGTATATTAAAACATATGTGACGTAATTTACCATGGTGTTAATCTGCGCTGTATTGTCCATCTCTGCTCAGAATATGCGTCTGCCATTTTCTTTTTATAAAGCATCTTAAACTGAACACTGAATTGCTTTCTCCTCAAAGCTCCTCAGATGACTACAGCGTGAAAGGTGATGGCTGCGTGGTAGAAATGATGACCTGAAATTCTGCTTTTTCATTTCACAGCTAAATGCTGAATTTGCTTCCCGACCCAAAATAATTAAAACTCTGGATAATTCAGATCACTGCATAATTAATGCCATGGTGCTAAGAGAGGCAGGGCAGAGAGGAAACATCTCTTCAGTGCTTTATCTGCATCAGCAGATCTGGTACTAAAAATTCAAGTCAACACGGAGAGCGCAGGATGGAGCAGAGTTAATGCTTGCTGCATTTGTATAGCAGTTGCTTCAATTTTTGTTGTTCTAAAGCATTTTTCCTGGAACAAATATGGTCAGCCTGTCATAGAAGGTTGAAGACTACACTGTTAGAAATGGTTTATCACATTAAAAATTACTCAAGGTGAAAACAAGCAGTTTAACTGGTTTTACTGCTATATGGTATCAGTGCTTATAATTCGTATACTATTCTTCCTTTCACTCAAATAAAACGGAGAAAATATTATGAAATGAAAATCATTACATTATTAATTAATATAAACTGAAAGCCTTTTCACTAGTGCTCACAGAATCTTATTGCACACTCTTAGTGAATGTTTGCATTTTAACAGTAAAGAAATAGGATTGTGTTACAATAACCACCCCAGCCATTAAAGAACGAGCACTTATCTAGAACTTGGACTGTACTGCGTTATTGCACACCTTGGTGGTGATAGTTCTCTATATTTAGTCTTAAACTGTTCTTTATGGTGTCAAAGTAGTCCAGCACATTTGCCCTGGCTCTCTCTGTGTGGGTAGGATGACCCTCCCTCTTCCCAATCACTAATTCTGATCAGTGTGGTGGTATGTTGGCTACATAACAGAACTGACTAAAGCATTCTCCACCAAGATCATTACACTGTCAATGACGTTGCATTGACTGGTTTCACTTGACTCAGGAAGCACATTCTAGCCTTCACCCTCACATTTTTGGTGGGATCGAATGTTAGAAGAAGTCCTAATTAGTGGGTACAATTGGAGATGACGAAATACGTCAGAAAATTGGCGGGTCAGGGGTGCATTTCTGATACATGTTGATCAAAGGCTACTACAAAGCTGCCCATCCCTCCTCCCACTAAAGCTCATTTGGATACAGAGTTGTGGCTTATAATATTTCTGAAAGTCAGTGCAAATCAGAAATAATGTAGTTGCAGCTTTAAAGGTTCGTAATCCAGATTGACTAAATCTAATAGTCTAGTATGACTGTAATATTCCAGGTGAATTTTGTGAAGTGTAGTGGGAACATTTATGTTGATTTTGTTCATGTGGAAGCTATGAGTTCTAAATAAAGACAAACTCAGCCAATGTGTGACAATGCAAATAAAAGTAGGCCTACTACAGCAACCCAGATCTGTGTAATATCTCATACGGTCCCTCATCTGGATCAAGGCATTGAGTTTCACTGCTGTTGTCTTTCATACCTGCTGTTTAGTGGCTGAGCACTTCTATCTCTTTGTGCTTTGTTAACTAAAGGGAAGATAAAGGAACAGCTTGGAATCAAAGAAATTACTGTGACTTCAGTTGTTATTTATAATACAAGACACATCCATGTACTTCTTCTGTGAGCTTCAATTGTACACACTATTGTTTTTTCTACACACTGTATATTATTTTCTAAATTCTTTCTGTAATTACAGCTTTAAACTAATTATACATTCACACATTTTGGTTGATTTAGCCACCTCTGCAGGTCACCTCTTCACATCTGATTAAATCCATCACAAAATCAGAAATTCTATTCAGCTTATTCAACAATTTGTGTTAAAAACATTAACAATAAAAAACAAACAAACAAGTAATAAGCCCATGATACAAAACAACTGCTAAATATTTAATATAATTTATAACTGAGACATATAGAATAACACATGCAGTAATTTCAAACAAAAATAATATGTATGGGTGGCCTATATATATATATTGGTATTGTGAGGTCTGTTCTGTTTCTGTCTCTTTTTACATGGTAAATATTGAAGTATTGTGATGTAAAATTTTTGTCACATGATCCAAGACCTTGGCAACACATGCCTATATGTTGTCTTGCTCTGATGTCTGTGGGTCTTGTGCCTGCAGTTAGACGATGTGTGGAGCCAGCTTTAATTAAGAGCTAAGGTACTAGCTGTAGAAAACTAGTACTGGTTTTGTGACATCTTGGTGGCATACTGTGCTTTTAAATATTATCTATATTCCTTTATTTAAATGTCATCTGATACCATGCTATATTCTAAAATGTACTGTAAAATAGCATTTTATCAAAGTGGCATACTGCTACTTTAAGTTTGTTACTCAAGTGACAAAGTACTACTGTGATTTATAGCGAGCTGTAAATGATCAGAGATCATTCAATGTGTATTTAGTTTTAGTAGTTAAACTCATCTTTATCTCAAAAAATAGTCATTAGAAACTTAATGGATGTTGTTTAAAATTAATAACAAACAATTAGCAATTTTTTCCATAGATCTCATTTTAAAATAAAATAAAAAAGACAAGAAAAAGTGGAAATTCTCACTATTAACACTGCCAAATATCTGAGGTTAATGAATTTCATACCATGCATTATACACATCGACATTTGCTGAAAGAATAAAACTAATTTCAAATGGACTAATCAGTCAGTTATTTGAAATTGGTGGGCCTCAAGTCATGCAGTGAAACTCTTAGCCACGGTGGAGCCCTGCCACACATTGGTTTTGGTGCATAGCTTCATTTTAAGTTTTTGCAAGCAGAACCATGCTCTCTCAATGAGGCATAAAGAAACAGGCAGCTTTCATCTAAAACAGACTTTAAAAAGCATCAGTCTTACAGCAAATGTATCCCTTTAATCTAGCTGGTCTTGTGTTGTGGTCACAAGAGGAAACACAGTGTTAGCATTTATGTGATGTGGAAAATGGTTGAGAAGAATGAAGTACCCTTAAAGCACATCCGTTTGTCCTGCAAAGCACCACATATATACATAGAACACTTTTAGACATATATCTGCCTTTAGTGACTTGCTGATAAAAGCCTAAAAATAGTCAACACCAGTTAGACACAATAGATTTCAAAAAAGGGAAAAGAAAGATTATAGTAAAATTTTCAGCATATAAGTATTGTGCTGTCTAAGCATTCACATAGCAAACAGAAACCTCATCTTACAAATTCTACTCCCCCACATACACACACAGCATATAAACTATTGTTTTAATAAAACGCACTATCCGGCAGAGGCAAAATGACGGTGCTTCTGCTGAAAACAACACTGCTCAGGAAATGAAAGCTGATGTGAGTTTAGGTTTAAAGTTATAGCAGCAGCACATTCATATATCAAACATTTATCTCTTTCCATGTCTGACAGTAGATAGTACAGTGCACTCTTTGTGCGGCTCTTTTTCATAGTTGAATTCTCACAACTTTCTGATGAATTACACTAGATACTGTACAACTAAGCATTTTAAACGAACATGCGTGTGGGTACCTCAACATGCGGTTGAGAATATGGCAAAAGGAGATTCACGCTGTATTTGCTAAACTTTGAACCAAGCATTACGCACACAGTTTTCACAGAGGCATTCCCTACTATGGAAGGATTATGAGGTCATAGAACTCACTCAGGCATCAGACAAACAGGTTGCCATGCATGCCCTTTCTGCAGACCCTTTCATAATATACACAATGAAGTGGAAATGTAAGTGTAAGTGTGTGTGTGTGTGTGTGTGTGTGTGTGTGTGTGTGTGTGTGTGTGTGTGTGTTGAATATATTAGCAGCAGGCCGAATACCATCTGCTACTGCATGACTACAGCACACATGGACATAGAGGGCAGACCACCATGTCTGGTCTCTTTGGCACATTAGATTTTAACTAACCTAATATACCTGCTCACAGGGACTCACTACACAGACCATAGCCTTGATTTCGGCAGTGGACATGTGAATATCCTCGAGCCAATGACCCACTGAGAACCTCAACAGAAACACAGCTTTGGTGTTATTCCATCTGATCCTCCATTTTAATTCCCTTTGTTTCACTAAGACTTTAGCTTCATTCACACCTGGCTGTGTTAGAACTTTTCTTGCACGATACTCATCCCATCAGTACTTTTATAAATATCTTACAGCTCCCACTCTCCCTCTCTCTTTCTGTCTGCCACCCACTGAGAGCCAGATGACGCTCATCAGCTTTTCTATAATCACCTTAGCCTGACTCCAAGTGGGTGAAATTAGATTCCTGTATTAATTATAATATAACACCATAAACCCCCTACTTGGGCTGGAAACACCGCCTTTGCTAAGGTTGCCAGATTGAGACCCCCTGACGGGAAAAGAAAATACGATTTACAGAGCGCTCCCTCACCCCCACCCCTCTGTTCTTCTCCTGCTGAGCACTGGAGGAGGGATAAAGAATTCACAGGCACAGAGGGTGTGTCTGTCCTCTCTATTGGCCCAAGATCAACTTCTACCATCCTAACTTTTACTGGTGTTATACAGTGTGGTACAATGTACCCTCTGTTTATTGTTATCACAATATCCTTCTCCTCAGTTCTTATATGGCAGAAGGATGCAATGAGTAAAAGAGCCTATAACCGGTCATGGTATGACAATCTGACCAGTCACAGCTCTGGGTGGGTTACTAGGTGTTAGTAATTTGACAAAAGTCATAGTATTTTGCCCGATCTTTTACCATCAAAGCATTGATTGGCTGAGAGGTTTTTAAAAGACCCATAATTTACATATTTATATTTTAAGATTATATGTAACCAACCTCTTTTCTGATTGGTTGCCCTGTACTGCAGCTCCTTCAAAAGGATTTCAGTATGAGTTCAACTGGTGTAGGGTGAATACGGAGATGGAATATGCAGATTTTGTGACAACATTTATAAGTATCATACAATGTCCAGATTTTCTGAACACATAGATTGATAAAAAAAGCATGAACATGTTTAAATATACAAACAGACAGAGAAAGGTATTAAATAATGATATTACAACACCAGCAAGTAATTTAACCAAGGAAGAAAAGACTATATATGGGAGTATAACAATAGACAGCAACAGCAGCAGGGGCTAGGGCAGGGCTGTGGTTGAATAACTTAGTAGTGGCATACATTCGTTGTGGTAGAGCGAGAAGAATGCTGGAAGGGCTGCAGTTAGCAGGGCTATAGAGTTTGCTGAAGCAGAGTCTGGAACCACAGCAAGCACAATCAGAGAGTTACAGCTTGAGAGGAAACAGCTAACTGCACTCAACAGTAACTAACATGCATGATTTCACTATGACTAAGCAAGGATTGGAACAGAAAACTGCAGTAACATGTAGTGATGGTAAGTAATCAAAATGATAGAAAAGCACTTGACAGTGGAACAGGATCCAAGGGCTCCAAGGTGGAATAAATAATCTGTAGAGGGTTACCAGACTAAACGAGTTGGTCCAGCATGGATAACAGGAAACAAACCTGGCTGTCAATATTCCTGCTGGAGGACATCATTTTAATTGAACTTGTTGTGTACTGTGGACATCTCCTCACACCCTGCATAATCCTGGACTGTTGGCAGTAGTAGGTACAACAGCTAGGATTTTTATTTGACTCCATAACAATATGATACAAAAATAGATAGCTCCATGTGCCCCTACTTGGCATGGACTGTAGGATTGTATAACTGCTTATTTTTGTTTAAAGCAGGAGACCAATCATGAACTCTAATACTTGGCTAAGATAAAGGTTTTTTTGTGGGTAGGACTTTCTACCAGACAATAATAGAGAGTGGATGTTCTAAGAATAAGCTTTGTGTTCTCTGTGTGACCTATTACATTTTCTTTAGAGCAATTGTACCACCCTGACACACCAAGTAGACTCTTGGTCATCAGGCACTGTCAGTCCTTTGGTATGCATTGGTGGTTGACTGCTGCCTGTAGTCTGTGTGGAGTCTTTTGCACTGTTGGATCTAGCCAGTGCTGTTTGGCCAAATGAGCATCTTAATGTGGTGTCAGAAGTCGGCCATGGCAAAGTTGCAAATCAGTACACGAGAAGAGAAACCACACAGAGAAAAGTAAAAAACAAACAAATGGCACTCTATTGATGGCATGTAGTCAAGTAGCCTGTTTTTTAAAACAAATATCAACATTGTTTTTGATTTTCACTTTTCCTCATTTTAAAAAGAACAGTATTTAATGCTTTGAAAAAACACAGATGCACACAAAGACAAAAAAATAAAGCATTAATTATTTACTTAATACTTTATTTTTCCCTGCCACAAACAAGTTTTTACTTACATTGTGATATTTGAAGCTTATAAGGCAATTAAACCAAACAACTTTCTACAAATAACTTGCTACACATCCCAAATAACTTGCTACACATCCATCAACCCCTGCTATAAAGAGTTTCTCCCTTTCACACAGTTGCATTAAGCATGTGCATGTCAACTGCCGGTTTTAGCCATTGCAATATGTAACGGTGCACATTTTCATAGGATACTAGTTCTTTCTGAGCTCTAAGGAAGAGAAAGCAGTATAAGGAAGAATAGCAAGTGTGAAAAACCCACTTTAGTCCTTAATAGGGCAGAACTAAGAAGATATCCCCTACATTCCATTTCTTGGCAGTAGAAGACATTTGTCTTCTAGTGTACCTTATTTTGGCCAAATTTGATTGTGTATTTTTCACAGTGAAGACAGTTCCATTATTCTGTCCACCACACCAGAAAATCTTCGAACATTTAAAACGCATAGCTGACATTTAAGGACTGTGCTTAAAGCAGAATGTGGCATTTCAGGCCCTACCCAGAACAGTAATGTGTGTGGATGACAGGAAGGAAAACTGTTTCCAGTGCAGCCAAACGATCCTTATGAAGTGTGCAGTTTTGTTGTAGTCATGAATAGGACTTTAATAAATGGGTAAATATGGGCATTTTACCATGTACAAATTGTCCAGTGTGCTTTGGGAACTGAATTTAATTGCCCATGTTTGTGTAGCCTGAACTGAACCATAAACAATTTGCATCTGAAGACTTCCTTTATCTTTTGTTAGATCTGTCTTTTCCCAAGTTGCATATGATGTAGTGTTGAGTAACTGTGAATAGTTATGTTGAGCAGTGCAACAGTGCACAGCCTATTTGTGTGGCTCTTTCCCCTGACTGCTTTAGTATTAATTGTTGTGGGATTTTCATAGAAACTAATGACCCAGAAATCCTCATGTTCACTCTCTTTCTCACTCACTCTATGATTCTTTCTCTCTCTTTCTCCTTTTCTTTGACACCTTTCCTCGTCTCCAGTGACCTGTTATATTGTTTTCATGCAGTTCAGTAAAACACTGTTAAACTGGATGCATTGTTCCTGCTGTTTTGTCCAATATGTCTAACTCTCTGTGGTGTGTCATTATAGAACTGGCTCCTTAACTGCTCCATCTGTAGTGGATCCCTGTGGAGTAAAACAGTCTCTGGTCCTTTGCCTAGAAAGCCAAATGCTCTCGTTTTCAGTCAATACAGGCTAAAGGCTCATTTAATACTGCAAAAGTAAAGAACAGTGGATTTGTTAAACAAAAGTTTAACTTTGGATGTTTTTAAATGTAGGCTACAGAGCATCCCACAAGTCAAAGGCAATTTTTATTCTTAATTTTTATTCTTAACACATAAAAGTTGTCAGGCAACTTTTATTTGTTGGGTCAGTGATTACAAAGCTCACATTTTACAGTGGTGTCATACTGTTTTTGGCACATACACGTGTGTGTGAGGGGGGTGTTTAAAGGTGGAGTCATTATTAGCTGGAACAAGTGTCATAAGTTTGGGCTGGTTGGTAGTTGTCTTAAGTACATATATGTGAACTTGTATCGTAGGGCTTAATGGTTCTTAAAGCTGAAGGAAAAGTCCTCATCTGGAGGCATTTTGCTTCATTTTACTTTATGGGATTCTAATGGGGAAGCCCATTGCAAGGTCACATTCTGTGGATAAAATGTGGTTGTGTGTTCCAGAACCGCAGAGCTCTGTTTATTTAAGACCTGTCTTCACTGAGCACACAAATCATCTGGAATCCCTTTCAGTTCACCACTGCACCATTCTGAACCAATTTATATTTGATGGTCTGCATGGAAACCGTATTAGTCGTAATGACCTTACGTTAAATACTATGCCAATGCAAGAATTACTCTTTACGTTTGTTGATGTGTAGCAAAATGGTGACAAGAAACAATGCTATTTTCCTTATTTTCTGTATAGCTGTTGTTGTTGGACAGTGATTTGCATAATATTAAGCTGCACTCTTCAAAATGTGTCAAAAAGAAGAGAAAAATACTTTTGGTCCCCCAAAGAACATTTGAATGAATGGTAGCTATTTCAACATGGACATTTTTGAACATTTATTGAATCAATACTTAAAGTAAAATTCTGTAAAAAAATCTGTGTATGAAAAGTGCACTCATTCAATATGTAGGGCGTTATGTTGTGAATCAGACACTTTGTAGTGTTGTTCGAAAACTGTTAATTTTACGCACTAGTTAGTGCACTACAAAATTGCCACGCCACCTGCCAAAATCGAATGTGCAGACACTGTAAACTACGTAAATGCACATATACCATCATGCACTGCAGGTTTATTTACTGTGCCATACATAGTGAACGAGTGCAATTTTCGAACACACTGTAAAATACCGTTATCCTGCAAAAGTTGATGAGCAGTAATGGAGAATACCATGCACAAAAGTAAGTAGTAGTTTTTTGTACAAGTTTATCATAACCAGAGGTATGCATTCTTTTGCCTTTTAAATCACATATCAGTTCACATGGAGAGACTAGATTGTTGTGTTTAGGTGGTAGAAATAAGTTGCCAAGATCCGGCGCAATATAAACTATGTAGTAAATAAGAGACTTTTTGAACACCTGTGAATCATGACTTAGGCCAGCCCAATTTACTTTTCGGTGCTTATGGGACTGTATGAACCTGCAGCTTGTGAATGGATCTGCCATGTAATAAAAAAAGAGTTGTTGTCCCATGTTTTTATGAATGCCACACATTTCTACATACCGGTAGATGTATTTGTTCCCTGAGCAATGCATATTGTTAAGAATGATTACCACTGGCAACATACTCATGCACTGAATAGGGCATAGAAGAGTAAAAGTATAATGTCACTGCCAGACTGTTTGGAAATATCATTTGGTGTTCTGGAAAACATTTTCACTACTCTAATTGGAAGTGCATTGTACTAATACTCTTCATTTATTCTTATGTAATGAAAACTGAAAATAGTCAATAATCCCAGCATGATTTTTAATGAGTTAAAATTAGGTAGCGGGCCATTTCAAAGGGCTAGAAATGTTCAGACCCAGCTGTGTGTGTACTTAGGCCCAGGGGAGGCCGCACAGCCTGCTGCTCTGAGACCAGCGTTCGTGCGCTCCACATGCTGGTTTCATTTTAAAACCCTCTCAGAAAGAGCACGATGTCTGCTTGAAAGGACTCATGACTCATGTGAGCTAATGGCATTATTAATTGGTAAAATTACTGTTATAGGATGCTGCGTGTATGCGTGTGTGTGTGCAGGTGTGTGTGTCTATGAGAGTGTAATGAGGGGATTAATAAGGCTAAAGCCTTGCATGAATCACACAAAATGTTTTTCATACTGTCAGCCAGCATAACTTAATGTCTTTTAACAAGCTTCAATTGATAGCTGTTCACTGCTGACATATTAAGGTCACGAGTGTAAAGTGCTAGCAACACTGTGAGATGGAAAACATGGCTATGTGTCAGATGTCGGTAGGAAATGAGAGGAACTCAGCTACCTGGCCCCTTATTAGCCATACACCCACAGAACAGGACCCAACATTCAGAGTCGCATACACAAACATGCTTGTGGTTAATTATTATTTCCACAGGAAATCCCTCTCTACCCCCCTCCATGAACCCCCAAATACACACACACACACACACACACTCAAGAACACATGTAGAATCACAGCGGTGGGTAGTAGAAGTGAATACATTGATAGTGACTGAGTGGCTGTTATGTTTGGGATTCCAAAATAAATTTCAGCTCCCTTTTACGTTGTCTGATTATTTTACAATGAATTGACCAGTTGTTCAACATCACAAAAATGTAAATTTTTGTTACATTAACAGACCTTTTTCAGAACATAGAAATATTGTAGTGTTGCAGTGTAAAACTATGATAGTATGTAGACATGTGAGAGTGCAATGTGGAGAATAAGCATTAATTAAGACATTTAAATTTGCTAGATTTATTGAAGCCCCATTTCTCTTCTATAATGTTACCGTTTTGGAGATACAAGATCATGTTATTATGTAATGTGAATATTTGTGCTGGTGCATAAATGCATGTTGTATGTTGCTAGCTGTGAACTCTTGTTTATATTGAATGCAGCTGCCTGTCCCACAGAGAGGCTAATTTGTTGGAGTCAGTCGTGGAGGTTCTCTGCTTGTCTCTCAGCAGGCCGATGAAAAACATTAAAGCTTTTCGCTAATGAAAAGAATACTCAGGATGTGCCTTATTATTCCATCAGTCTCACCTAGAGAGCACTGGCTATGCTCTACACACACACACACACACACACACACACACACACACACACACACAAATATTGTAGTTGCCTCTCACATTTTCCATTTTATCCTTTCTGGCTGCTGTTTCCACTGGAGAGGTCAAGAATTAGAAAGAGGCAGAGATGAACTGAGTTTGTGAAAGGTGTGTGTGTGTGTGTGAGTGCACATGTTTGTCTGTTTGTTTGCAGAGTGATGAAGTGTTGCTATTTAGTAATGAGCTTATTTACAGAGCCTGTTTGGTTCATGTCACACGAAAAGATAGGTCACCAAATGTGCGCGCACACATAGATATTTCCTGATATAAATTTTCGATGAACAGTTGGATTTTCCCTTGTGTGTTTTAGCATTCTCACTTAACGTATATACTTTCTTATGGGCTACTATGCCTCATGTTGTCCCAGAAGTAAATTAAGTGTAAAAACAAATGCTCATCCCCTCTAATCTCTCACCACTTTAATTGATGCAGAAATATCAAGATATAAAAAATTGTTAAGCTGATCGTTGACAGGTCCATAGCATGAAGAACTGAAGAACAGGGACATTTTATGTTAAACTTTATTTAAAAGTGTACATAAATAAAATATTACACAAATTCCAGTTTACAGATTTACTTTGGCAATGGTAAGTTCGATATTATATAATTTATTTCCATAAAAATTGTGTTCACATTTGAATCAAATATCTTAAGCCATTACTTGTCAAATCGCACAGAGTTGCGTATCTGAGGTTTAGCTTTCTTTTTTTTTTTACCTCTTGCTTGTGACCTAAAATTAGTATTTCAGTTGTATTCTAATATAAGATTTTTCACTCTCCTAAAAACTTTTAAAATACATTTGGAAAACAATATTAGGTTTATTATCCAGTAATATGATTCCCAGAAACATGAAATTTTGCACAGAAAAAAAGAAAAACAAGAACTGTAGTCACCACAGAAGCCTAATATTGTTATAACTGGATCCTCATCAGGGGAAAAAAGTAAAATTTTCTAACCAGAGTTATATCAAGTGCTTAGAGATGCCCTTTATAGACACGCAAATGTATAGACACACAAAGAAGTTTGTCAGTGAGCCACAACAAAACCAGAGCTCATTTTCAAAGTTATTCCATGTTGTGATGTTCAGTATTAAAAACTGAGCTGTATGTTTTACCTCTTCCAATCTGTGTATAATAGGAACTAAACATGTATATTAAATGCTACATGCTTTTAAGTTAAAACAGTGTTAAAGTGGCTGTCAGCAAGCCTCATTTGTTTCAATAAAACGTAAGTGCAGTTCAGATACTTTCGAAAACACCATTGTCTATTTAGGCCAGCCCCACAGATGAAAAAAACAAAAACATTTTGTGCTTGAATTCCTCTACATTTTGGCACAATGGTTTTCATTATTTTTGTAAATGTATATTGGTTCCACATAATGGTTATCTCCTTGATTACTGGATTACTGAGGATCTGTATTTGTCTCTACCCTGAAAAAAACCCATACTGGTCGATTTCTACTACAGGATCCTCCCCAGTCTCAAGCCCTGTTATCTCTGGTTATCAAGCCCTGTTATCTGTTAAATCGTGACAATGATTCTCGTGCATCCCTCCCACAGAAACATTTGGATACTGGGACAATGCACTTGAGGTCTCTGTATAAGCCATATAAGGGTAAAAGCAGACTGTGAACAGCACAGGTCTTCCACAATGAACATTTATTTTCCTTTCCATTACTACTCAATGCTTGAGACATACCATCAAAAAAAAAATCCTCCAGTTATATTTCTTGAGGTGGATCTGGAGGAAGTAATCTCCAGCTTCTGCCCCAATCCAGGGTGCGAATGTCAAAAGTGGTTAACACCTACTTGGGTGTTCACTTTTGTGTCATGTTCAGAAGATAATTGAACATGCACAGTCTGTGTGGCCATTTGGTGTATGAGGCCAGCTGCTGAGAACTTTTTATAGGTCTGTGGTGTCAATTACCATGTTTTATACTGCCGTGTTTGGCCCAACAGCATCACAGGCAAGAACACCACCAGATTTAACAAGATTATTAGAAAGGTCAGATTAGTCCTAGGGATAAAACTGTGCATAGTGGAGACTGTGGCTGGTGGTGGATGCTGTCAAAAGTGTCAGCAGTTTTAAAGAACCCTCATACCCACTCTATTAAACAAGACTGTGACAGAGGTACACTGAGCGGCAGACCACTCCTGCGTATTTTCTGTCTGCAGTAATACTGCACTGGCAGTTGATTGCTGTGTGTGTCTATGTATCTATCTACACACACACACACACACACACACATATACATGTGCACACATGTGTGTGTAGACCAAACAGTATGACATCACTGTGAAATATGAGCTGTGTAATCAGTGAGCCAACATATGTATATGTATTCTGTTTTTGAATCAACATCATACCTATTAGTATAGCGGCCCCTAGTCTGTTAGGTGGACTGCAGTGGGCTGTGTCTCTGAGTTCAGTGTTTGAGGCCTGTGGGTGTTGTTCTGTCCATGGCATACGGATGTAGTAAAATGCGTCATGTTCACTGTGGCTGCAGCGTTCATCAAACACCGCTGCGTGGGCATCATGCCAGTGCTCTGTCGTCTCCCCTCCACCCTGGCCGCAGCACGCCAGCTCGTCTGAGAAACAGCCGTGATTTGCTCCAGAGATATACACCTCTAACAGCTACTCTGTTCATATATAACATCTCATTCTGCTCCAGACACTGCCACTGCCGAGAGCTGACCACAGCCCTCAGATTTATGGAGTGCATTTTCTTTAAATGTGTCGGAAATAGGCCAGCAGCCACTGAATTAAAGCAAACAGTCAACACCATGCACAGAGGAGGTTGAGGATTATGTTCACATTTCCCTTGCATGCTTTTTCAGCCATTGGCTGTTTTTTCTGAAGAAATTCTACTACAAAACACATCTCTGATGTGTAGGGTTAAGTGTGGTCAAGAAAAAAATCTTATACCAAACTTGCAGACAGTTTAATTTGTACATTTTTAAATGTAGTGGTTTATGTACACTAACATTCTAAACCAACTGTATTGGCTACATGTGGAGCCTTCTTTCTGTAGCAGTTTTATTCATGCTTAATAGTAATAATGGTTATTTGTTTTGAACACTATTTTTCAGAGCACTAATCTCCCCTCCACCAGAGGGCAGACTTCTCTCACACACACATTCACCCTGGTCACTGTTATAACAGCCTGCCCAGTTGTTGCCCTCTCTGCAGCAATGCATTAACTCAAGCTTCACATGTTATATGTATTGCTTTCAATATTACATAAATGTGTAAATATATCATACAATATTAGTGGCCACAAATTATCAAATGTTTTCATGAATTTGAAAGTGTATTGCACAGCACTAAGAAACACAGAAAAAGTATCACAACAGATGGATAGCCTTTTACGGAAGCTTTCATGTTTGCTTATGACCCCTATACATATACATATAAATATGTTCTAGACCTATATATTTGCTGTTCAGATAATAACTGTCATCATAACTTTTCCTAGTGCATGCTTCATTGAGAGACAATGATGCAGCTATTTAAAACTATAGAACAGGGGTCACCAACTACATCACTACAGCATTTCATTAAAACCAGTAACCCACTTATCCCAAATTGAATGCTTTATAATAATAATAATAATAATAATAATAACAACAACAACAACAACAACAATAATATTTGCAGTACTGGTAGTAGTGGTGGTTCTAATTGTTCATAATTTCATGTAACAAACTACAAGCTATGCTCTGTATTGAAGGAAGTAAAGAGATCCTAACAATAAAAAATGTATTTGATCTTCTCAGGGAGTCTTGCAAAAGCAGGAGCTCTGTGGGTGAACTCATCGTCTCATATGGCCCTTTATACATAAATCATACGCACTGGCCTCAGCTTAAAGGAATACCTCCTGTTAGATTATAGGCCTCTCTCATGCCTTCTCCATTGAGACCAATTACTGTGGACTGTAGAGGGCACAGGAGGGATTGGCTTTACAGAAAATGTACCATGTTGTTAGCCCTCTGTTTCATGTAACACTGCCGACTGTCCGTTCATGAGCTATGTTGTGCTGCTGAGGTGGGCTGCTTTGTGCCTGACTGTAGCTCATCTGTGGGAAATGCCATGATGTGTTACATATGAGTGACAGACTTCAGCCACTAGATGGTGCTGAATGTAGGGGTTTGACAGTGATGGAGGGACAGAGGGGGAGGGTAGCACCACATTCTGTGGCCCACCTCTTTTCTGATGTGAAACTGCCTCGTCCTGCTTTACGTTTTCCCTATTTACAGCCCAAACCTATAAACACACGCACACACACACATTCGCTCTCACAAACACACACAAACACAGACAGACGAGTGCACAATTGCACACCTTCAAAGTATGGTTCGTCCTGCTTTATCTACAAGCCAATAAAAGCTCATGAGTAAAAGAGAGAAAATGTGTGTGCGTGCGTGCGCTTGCAGGGGCTATAAAACAGCAGGATGTGTACAACTGTAGGCCCCTCCAATGGGAATGGCCTGGAATGACGGAGAACAATGCTGGGGGCAGTAGAGTCTCAGTTAGCTTAAAATGAGACCCCCACCCATTCTCTATCCCTCCATCCCTCCTGTCCAACTCTCCCTCCCTCTGCCCTACACCTCTTCCTCTTCCTTCCTCTCCTGTTGTGTTTTTCACACCCACTCTGGCCCAGAACAATCACACAAAGCCTGGAGCACACCACTGGACTGAGGAAGTCAATAACAATGTCAGAAGGAGATATGCCAAAAAAGAGAAACTTAACAAACGGTCGTATATGAATATACTGCTTCAGTGAAGTAATTAATTTGTCATTGCATTTGTGTCATGACCTTGTTCTTGGGACAAGGCTAAATTCTAAATGAAGTCTTGAGATTTAAAGTTTAGAATTTACAAATGTATACAAGTACATTAAATACTTAGTCCTACAAAAAATAGACAAAATCTTAGTGTTGCAATTATATTGCTGGAAATTTTCATCACAGTTTGATGACAATGTAAGTTTGATGTACAATTACTTTAAAACAATTTTTAAAATTTGTTTACATTTGTTTAATTATCCATATACTTTTAAAAATTGGAACATGGATCAGATACTATGATTGGTCAAGATGCTCATAGCATATGGAAAAAACATTACTATTGTGCAGTCTTAATTGTAATTCAGATCATTTGCAGTCAACTCTTGCTCCTTATTTCTTATAATGATTATTGATAAATTAATAACTATTCAGAAATTCATTTTGCATGTCCTGTGTCTCACTTTTAAAAACAAGCACTGAAGTTGTATCCTACACAGCTGCCTAAAGTCCCATCCGTCAGTGTATGTTTACAGATGTCCTGCTGAGAGAGGGACAGAGAGGAAGGGTGGCCGCCACTACAGTTAAGGAGCAGGACACATTTAACCCAGCACTTTCTTGTAGATCTCCAGCTCTCACCAGAGCTTTTCATGTCCTGTCAGTTGTGGAGACATTTCACTTTTGCTTAGTAACACTTTCTGTTTGCTTTTTCTTTGCTTTCTGTTTTAAAGTGGTCTAATCAGTTTACTTCAGGGCATATATTTGCATGGCAAACTTGTATTGTCATGAAATGCTGAAAAATTCTTATCTAAACGTTTACAAATTTTCTGTGGTTTGTAGTAGTACAGACTAAAAACTTAAAGCACAACTGTGTTTAGTGTGTGAATGGCAATAATTTGAGGTATAGATAAAAAAAGGCATTTGACAGAACATGAGGAAAATAATTTGAATACATATGATAATTTAGGAAATTAACAGTGATTTTGTGAAAAGGGGGGTTTCAAAGTAAGTATGAGAACTCAAAATGGCCTGGCAGTGTTGCACAAGATGTGTGGGATGTAGTGAGACAAGATGTGTGTGAAGGTTGTATATGTTGTCTGCTTACAATTTTGTTGTATTACACCTCCTGAGCAAGTGGAGCAGATTGTCAGTCTTGGCTAATAGTCCCCCTCCCCACTCTCTCTATCTCACATACAATCTCTCTCTGTCTCTCTCTCTCTCTCTCTTTTTTCTCTGATAGGCATTTACAGCCCTGCTGAAGTGCCATCATAAACACAGTTGCAAGCAAAGTCGTAGCCAGCTGCACACTGTGTGTTTGTGTATGTGTGAGAAAGTGGGCTAGTAAAAGCTTTTTGTTCATGGTTTAAAGCTGTGGGAGATAAACACAGCATTAACAGGCTGGAATCGTCTATGAATCTGTTTCACTGCACTGCTCTTAAATTAATGCAGGAGATAATAAAGACATACATCTAGGAAAGATTAATAGTAGCAGGTAGCAGTTTAGAAAAGGTAGAATTTTTACAATTACCTTATTTGCTTTGTTTCGTATTTGGGAGGTGGGGGGGTGTGTGTGGGGGGGGGGTT
>JBBMFX010000002.1:13577432-13589128 GCA_037832545.1 Rhabdalestes septentrionalis | reverse complement strand
AGCATGGAAAATAATCTGTTATTTAAAAAGTAACATTATAAAGGAAACAGATTTTTTCTAGTGTGAAGGAAGACAGAATGGCAGTCATAGAGCAGTGCTCAGCAAGCCACTTTGCTTTGAGCAATTTGCTTTGAGAAGTGCTGAGAGTGGAGGTTCTGCTCAAACAGACCTTTTCCCCCTCTCTCCATCGAGAGTAGCGCTAGTTACGGTGCTCATGGGCTCAAACAGACGCCCTGCCAGGGCTTTTGTGGCCTTGTAAACATTAAAGTCGGCTTGTAAACTTTTATTAAGTGCTAAAAGGTGCTACAGCTTGTTTTTTTACTGTCTTAACTGTGAAATTTCTGTAGCAGATGAAAGAATTAATTGACGTGTAATACCTGCTCAAGTGATATCTGATGCTAATGTGAAATGCAAGTGTGGTTCTGTGCTGTGGTTGTTTGCCAAGGCAGATAGACAGGCCTTGGCAGTGGAGCTGCAGTTGAGAGCCTCAGAGCTTCTCATAATCTCCTCCTCCATAGTGACAATTCACCCTTTTACCGCTAGGGGGCAAAGTAGCACCAGAAATCCCTATGGTGCACCCTGGCATTGACTTTAGGGATTGTAATGACTTCATCACCAAATAAACATAAAATGATGAGAGGGTTGAAACTTCCATAAAGCCATAATTGAGAGCAACTGAAAGAAAGGCTCTTCTCAATAAGATGCTATAGGACTGATTATGTCTAAGAAGTTATAAAATAGATATTAGTGTAATAACTCTCAACAAGTTGTCTGTCAGCAAGATCCACAACTCATTGTGTGTTTGTGTCTATGTGTGTGTGTGTGTGTGTGTGTGTGTGTGTATGTGTGTGTGTGTGTGTGTTTCCCCTTGAGTGTATGTGATGATGAGGATCATGATGCTTGGTGTCATCTCTGAGGTGAAGGGCTATGGAAACAGGATTTGAGGATTATAAATAAACCATCACACATTCGTCATAAACACACATCATGCTGAGTGGAGCAGGGTGAAGTGTTTCCTGCCCATGTGCATGCATGTGAGGGTGAGAGAGACAGACAGAAAACTGTTTGCCCAGTCATTGTGGGCCATGGAAGAGATGTACACTATCCAGCATCTACCATGGCACACTGTGATTGTATGAGAGAAATATTATCTGCTTGCTTAGGGGCCATGATTTTATAGGAAATTTAGGAAGAATATAATCCGCCCTCAAGATCAGAACCACTTAATAGTTCCAGCTTTTTTAAGGGCTTTTAACAAGAACTACATTCAAATTCAAGAAGAGTAAAAACACTGCAGATAAATTAATGTATTCAATTATTATATTTTGATTCTGCTACTCTATACCTTCTGTAACAGTGTTTAAGTAGCTGCAAATAAATGAAAGATAGAAATATTGCCACAAGTGATAACCAGAGCCACAGATCATTTCATATCTTTACAAAAGTAGCATCTAGTGTGCATGTTGATAGAGAAAACTAGATTACTTGTTAAAACAAAATACTAGGTTTGTCATTATCAGTGTTGGTAATGTGGGAAGCTATCATTTATTCTGATGAGTAATGTTTTGTTTAATCTTTTAGACCCTTAGGACCCTTTCACATTCCTGTCAGTTTTTAGGCACTTTTTAGAGGCTAATTAACCATTGTTGAAACATGCATTATCATAAACCAGAGGAGAATTGCAAGAAATGTGTATAGGTAAAATGTTCCACACTAAACACAGAACTCCAGACACCAGGTTGTTACAGTTTTGCAAACCTGCCTATTCCCATGAAAGGTTTTTGAAGTAAGGATGATGTAAGGTTTTTACACAAAGTTAAATTAATTAATCACTCACTAACCCATTCGGTCAGTGTAACCGTGTAAAACAGCAATAACACATGCAACTGGCCTTAGCAGACTAATGTACACCATGAAATGTCCTCATAAAGCTATCAGTAACGGACAATGTTATGTTCAAATTTTTAGCTTGCAGTTGAACATGATGGAGAGCACGGTTATGATGATAGCACATGGCCACAGAAATATTTACATTTCAACTCAATTTCATGTCATCACTTTTGTCTACGTGGAAACATATCCTGCCAGACTCATCTCTATATCTGATTTGAACAATCTTATAATTCAAATTGCTGAAATAAGTAAAATTGCTGACATCTCCATCTTGTGGGAAACACACACACTGCAGAGCGTGCCTTTAAAATGGCCCTCAATTAGCATGCTTATTATTAAATTTGCAAATTAATCTCCAACTTTATAGCACTGGTCTGTGTATGACTGTAGGTATTTAGTAGTACTACTGCATTGATAGCAGTGAAGGCACTTGTGAAAGGATTGTGAAATTAACATCCAGTACTCATGTTGGCACAAGGAATTAATGTGATGTTATAATGGTCCCAAAAGAAAGGGGCAAAATCAGCCTTATATATGACTGTTAAGCTTATAAATGAAAATGGAAAATCTTTGTTGATTGTTGTTATTATACACTTTATTGCACCACTGATTTGACTTCGTATGTCTTCCATTTTGGAATGGATCTCACTATGATATGTTTATGCCATAAGTAAGGTCTTATGACGTTGAAAGTGGTCTGTTTAGCTGGGCTGAGATGTACATGAACCTTGTCAGAGAAATATAACTCTAGTTTGAAGTCACTGCTATTCCTTTGGTGCTTGGAAAACAAGTTTGCATTTAGGGAATTATATCAACCTTGAGATAATTACCTGTACCCTTTCTTAGAAACCCAAAGTTTTTGTTGGAACCAAGAAGGTTGTGGTAGTTGTTTTTTTCTTGCTGAAGCATATTGTACAATGGCAACAGAGCTTAACTGACTTATTTTTTTGGCAGTCATGGTGCACTTTTGCACTGACACCTATATTTTGGAAGAAATATTTGGGGTAATGAGTAGGACAACTGGTTTTTTTTGCCATGGGAAGAAGTAAAAAACGTGAATTAGAGCAGCCTGTCATTATGTCACTTGCCTATCATTATTTGGTTAAGAGAACATGACTGACGATTATGTGCTTACTTGTCTTTTTTAGCTGCATTATATTTGGGTTAGGTTTTGGGTTTAGGCTAAAATTGTGCTTAAACTTAGTGTTGGAAACAGTGTAATTTTGTATAATTTAATAAATGGGATTAATTTAGTTGTTGAATTTACAAATAATCTGTGGTGAGCTGTCATAATTATAAGATCATTTTTAAGATTAATGCAGTATTTGAACCCAAGTTAAAAGAGTAAATATATTGATACCAAGTTATTACTGCATGATCCCAAGATATGTCATGTCATGTTTCGTCTGGTTAACCTCATTTCATTTGATTTTGGAATGAAAGTTGGGAAGGGGCAATTTAGAGGTAGTAAAATACAATGATTGTGATTTCAAACAGGTGATTTCAACAGGAGATTGTTATCATGATTTGGTACAAAAGCGGTATCCTCAAATTTGTCTTTGAGGATTAATAATGGACAGGCTCCAGTTTGTCAACACTTGTGTGAGAAAATTATTAAAACATTCAAAAACAATTTTCCTCAATGAAAGACTGGAAAGGATTTGTACATTTTTCTCACTCTACAATCCGTAATATCCTTAAATGATATGGAGGAATTTCAGTGCATAAAGAGCAAGGGCACCAGGCTAAGCTGAACACCTGTGATCTCCGATCCTGCAGAAGGCGCTGTCATTCATCAATAGTTGAAATAAGCATATGGGCAGGGCATTATTTTGGCAAATCAGACACTACAATACAATTTTATATTCACAAATACCACTGAAAATGTAGATGCCTTCAAGACAACATCATTTCCAGAGACTTTCGTGCATTTTCAATGAGACAAGGCAAAAGCACCTTACAATGGCATGGATGCAGAGGAAGAGGGTCCTGACCTGTCCCCAGTGGAGAACGTTTGGAGAACTTTGAAATGAAAAATGTGACAACAGCCCCATACTTTTGTTCACCCTAAGTGTTGTGATTGAATAATGGGACAAAATAACACCTGAAACGCTTCATTGCTTGCTGTCCTTATTGCCAAAACATACTTTCAGGTTAAGAGAAGGGATAGTAATATCACAAACAAGGCTTGACTGTTTGCAGACCTCAAATGCAGGAATGAATGAAGGAATGAAAGCTGATTTGACAAAACGTAAAATATCTTATGTTCATACTGTATGCCGTGAAATAAAAGTCAAAGTAAATGTTACAACAACTGTGTGTTTTTATTGTTTGTTTTTGTAATTTTTATTCCATCCCAACTTTTTCTGATATGGTGTTGTATTTCTTTTCCATAAGGGGCCGGATGTTGTTTGGATGAGAAAAATACCCCTGTTACTGTGCATTAATGACATTTGGAATACATTTCTGCAAAGTACTCGTGCAGTATGTAAGCAGTAACATGTGTTGTTTTGTTATGATCACAATGCTCTAAGACACTGGAATGGTCAGTTTATCTGAACTGGATTTTTTTCACAGTCTCCGTGAGATTAAGAACCTCCTCAATTACATATTGTACAGTTATTTGCAACATAGAACTTGCAGCAGTCCATTGATTGCACAAAAAATCTGAGCTAAACATAATAGCATAATAGAGTTTTAACTGAGTTTTAAGTTTATGGTTATGCCTGATGAGGAAAGGAATCTCACAATGTAACTTACTGTTTGGCTACTTATAGCAAACAAGCACTATCAAATCATTTCAGTGATGCTTTTCTGAACTAGATCAGGCTTTTGAGCTTTTTGTGGTGTCAGCTGCTGTGTTACATGATTATTTAAAACTGAAATACAAATTAAAAGCTTTATTGTTTGTATATTCAATGCACTTTAGTTACCTAATTATAAATGACTACATTGTGTATTACAGGACATCCTCTCTGTGTGTCTTAATGCTGTTAATGCATACTGCTGAGATGGCTGTTGACATCATTACTCAGGAGCTGCACTGTTCACATCAATCTTTTTCTTTGCACTCACACTCCTGAGGTGAGTGAATTTTTCATCTCTGGGTTCAGGAGGGGGTCATACACACACGCACATACACGTGGATGCTCTGATATGAGATATGCTCAGCAGGTACGCACAGCTGTAGACCCCATTTTTCTTTCTTTCACTCTCACCATCAATTTTTTTCATACATCTACTGTGTCATCTTAGATTACTCTGTTAAATTCTTCACAGCTGAAGAGCTGTGTAGGTCCAGAAAAAGGCACCACATCGTTTCATCTAAGGCAGTTCTCAGCTATGGACTCCTGACAGGTACACAAACTGAACACCCGTGTAGTGAAATTTGTCATGTTCCAGCCTAAACTGATGCTATAAACAGGTGAACGCTAAGGTGGGCATAATAGCAAAAAGATATAATCATGATGTTACCACAACATACTGTTGTGATTTGTTTGTGAACAACTTGGATCAAAGTGTATGCACGGGTTGTAGAATTATCCACCATTTCAGTGGTATGGAATGGAGGAAAGACAGTATATGAAAATGAAGTATTACACTTTATGGCATGGTGGAATATATCCAATCAGCTATTTGTTAGTGTAGATTATAGGTCATTTCGGCTGTTCTAGAATAACAGATAATAACCACAATATACATAAACAAAATTTATCATACTATCATACTAATTTATCATGACCATAACATATCAAATGTTCTGCCTGTAGCTAAATAGGCTAGTGTTAAGGATTTTGTGTGCATTAGCTTGTTGGCTATAAAAGTCTCTCTGTGCAGTGCGGTTAGTTTAAGTTGGTGTGTAGTGTTTTGGCTAGAGTGAAGAGTGCTGTCTGTGTCTGTGGCCACAGTGGAGTAAGTAGGATACAGAAGGTAATTTACTGTGGGCTCCTCACACATTATAGCCCTTTATTCTTTCCTGTGTGGGAGTAAGAATGTGTCTGTGTGTTTTTTAGGGTCTACAGGCCTGGGGACATGGTCATTAGCTTTGTTGCAGATACCTGCATTTTACCTTCCTCCACACTAAGGCCTGTTATCATCATTAACACAGTAGTCATTACGTTCACTTACACACATTGAATACTGATCAAGCCAAATCAATGTAATCTTTTATCACATAAAAAAATGAGAGATACACTTATTAATTGTCAGTATATTAATTTGACATTCAGTGACATGGGTGAATCAGGACTGTGTGTGTGTGTGTGTGTATGTGTGTGTGTTTGTCTGTGTATGTGTGTGTTTGACTTAGGCAATGGGAGCCCTTTCTGACCCTGCCATGAACTTGCATGCAGACCAAAGGTCATTTGAAAGGTCAAAGTGCAGAATTCATGCTGGCCACAAACAATAATCAGATTTGAGCTGACTGGAAAGCTGGATGGCGGCTCTGACTGCTTGCTGTTACCTTAATATTATCATGCTTTAGGGTACAGACTATAATGCTTTTAAATGATATTAAAGTAGCCAGCTGCACTGCTAAATTGCTCGCGCTACAACATTTTAACCCTGCTATTTACACACAATGGACTCTGCTATTTTACTTCACTGCAGAACTATTTAGAAGGACATTGGGTGAGGAATAATTGTCATATTTGTTCTTGTTTTGAGTGTTATCTTCTGTGTAAACATTTTAATGTTACATCAATAAGAAATATTATAAAGGGACCAAAACAGCTCTGGCTTGTAAAGGTATGGACTCCAAAAGACCTCTGAAGGTGTGTCATGGTATCTGGTACTTACCTGTTAGCAGAAGATGCTTCAAATCCCATAGGGGTGCATTTCATCACATGTTGTATATCTATAGCTATGTGTGTGAATCTTGAATATGAAGCCTCTGAGATAACTTTGTTTTGCACATCCCACAGATTCTTGATCCGACTGAACACCATGAGCTCTTTGTTTTGCAGACCATTCCTGAATAATTTTGCAGTATGGCAGGGCACATTAACCTGTTGAGAGAGGATACCATTGCCATGATGGGCTGCACTCGGCCTGCCTCAGTTGTTTAGGTTGGTGGTACATGTTAAAATAACATCCACATAAATGCCAGGATCCAAGGTTTCCCAACCAAACATTGGCCAAACAATCACTTTACCTCTGCTGGTTTGCGTTCTTCCAGTATTCCATACTGCTTCCTCAGGTAAATGACACACATGCACATGATGTATAAAAAAAAATAATTCATCAGACAAGACTGTCTTGAATTCATAGTTCAATTCTGATGCCTTCAGCTGTGTGCAAGGACAGTATGGAAACTCAAACCACTCTGTTATCAGCTAATTGAGATGTTAAGTCTTAGCAATTTGTGCAACATTAGCTGTTCTGGGGAATCGGACCTGATGAGCTAGCCATCGGTGCTCATGCATAGCAATGAGCCTTGGGCGTCCGTCACTGATTATCCTTCCTTGGACCAGTTTAGTCTAGTTAACAAAATTTGGCCCTATCAAAGTCACTTTACACTTACCTATTTTTCATGCTTCCAGTAAAAGGCACCCTGTCAAATAAGAAAATACTTGTTTATATCCGATTTACATGCCATCTTTATTACGTAGTGTCAGGGAATAAAATGTATAATACATTTAAATCACACAAATTGTTTTGAGTGCATTGTATTCATGTTGGAAAATAGTCTCATGTTTCACTTGTTTGACCTACAGTAAATACAGTAAGACACGTTTGGGGTTGGGGAAGCCTGAAGCATAACTTTTTCCCAGCTGTTCATAATAGTAGCCAAGAGAGCTTCATGTCAATATGAAAACAGAACCAAACGATATATAAACCTGTCATTGTGGAAACGGAGAGCTATCAATATACAGACAAGAGTGCTGGAATGTTGTTTCATTGAATCTGTGGCATTACTACTTTGCCGTCACATATTTCTCTGTTAGTTCTGTGCAGAATAAACTGATCTGACATCAGTCCTTCTGGGTTAATAGCTAGGCAAATCTAAAAGAATGATGAAGTGAAAGAATAATTGTATACTTTATTCTCAAATACTGAACAAAGAGATGAAAACTCCCTAGCCATCTGTTGATATATCAAATATATTACATTTTTACAGCGCCACTACTTTCTTACATGGAGACAGCAAACATGTTCTGTACTCTTGGCTGTAGTTTAAGGAGGATTTGTTTACAAATTTGTCATGTGGTTTAAGAAATCATACCAAAATTGCTACAGGCATGTACAGCGGGATGATTATTTGTCATTACTTTGCCTTTTTTTAAGGACACTGTCATATTAGCAAGAGGATGGCATATAGTTGCTGGATACACACAGGTGCTAGGTGAGAAGATAATATTTCGGGGCAAAGGTATATATAACTTACTCAGTTCTGTGGTTTTTAATATTATTATTCCTCACTGATGCTTAAGTGAGTCTACTTAAATATCATTTCATCCATTTTATTCAGCACTTTATTCTGATTTATTTAAAAGTAGCCATTTCTAGAATAAAATGCATGAAGTTCATGTTTCATTCAGAGTTGCTATTTGACTATTAACATGATTGTGTCTTTAGTTGAGAAATGTCAAGTTGTGCACTGCTCTGAAGAGATTCATTAAAAGAGCCCTAGATGCAGATCAGAACTAATACTTCATTTTCATTCAAACATCCATCATGCTGTATTATGTAATTTCAAGACCTTACTCCGACATCTGGAATTTATGGCATTTGAGATAAGCATAAACTAAAAGCTGTATCAGATTAATTATTTTGAAATTAAAATGTGCTGCTTAGTTACATGTGTGAGTGGAGTTTAAAAGTGAAATTCTTGAAGAAAAAGATTGGCTTTTTCAATTCAGAACCCTCTCAAGGGTCAACGTTGGTACTAACTTTGAGTTTGCTCTTACACCCAACATGCAATGTAAGCATTAGACTAACTCAGCATGTAATGTGGATTGAGAACAACAGCTAAGATAAATGAGACAGTATTAAAGACTTTTCAGCCAAGAAAAGGACAGCAGAGGATATGGTAACCTACTTTGTAGTATCCTATGGAAACTGAATATTTACTTCTTTTGGAGACTTTGTAAACTGACAATCACTTAAGAGCCTGAAAAGATTTTGGTGTGTTTTGAAAAAAAAACTCGGAGTGTGTATACTGTATGTCAATCACATTATTTTAGTACGAATCTTGTAATTGTGGCGTGTGAGTTTCAATTTATGCTGATCATTTTTCATTGCCTTTTTAGCTCATATTTCCCAGAGGCACATTTTTCCTGCAGCATTTTCTCCTGCTGTCTGAGCCTGAATAAAAAAAATGAAGGCAAATGAATAATGATGTCTTACTAATCTGAGCTTCGTTCAAGGCCTCTGGTTTCTTTTTAAGGAGCAAAGCAGAACTTTGTGTAACTCAGACTCAGGAACTTAGTCTTTTGACAGAACAGCAGTGTTAGTCTTAGACTTATCTAAAGGTCTGATGCAAGCTAGAGAAATATTCATTGTTTTGAACTAATTGTGGGAATCACATTTCTCTCACTGGAGTCTAAAATTGTGTTCCAAATGTTCCAGGAGTTGTGCAAGCTGCAGAGGAGTAAAACTGAGGCTTTGCTGGTACCACCTATTAAACATGAAGTCAGAAACAGGTGAAATAGTGCCACATCTGCAACAAGATTGGCTCTGTGTTCATTACATGGTTCATTTTTTTTGTTGTGTTGCACTTTTCCTTGTTACCACAGGTGGTCCTGTGTCATAACAGTCTGGTTTCATAGCCAGATGATATAAGATTGTATGAGATTTGGTAAAGGGATAATACTGAAACTATAGTGGTTTTTGAGTTGGAAAATGTTTGAGAGAACTAATCGGAAGATTTTTGCAGTTTTTAAAGTGAGATTCTCACTAATGTAGTCATACCTAATGCAATTGCCTTGTGAGATGCATGCATAATATATGAGTATGTTGTTACCATATATGATATGAATTGACTTTGATGTTAAATGACCAGAATAATAGATCTCTTCATAATGATTAAGAAAGTTGTAGAATATTGAGAATGAAGTTCAAAAAAATTGCCATCAAAAACATATATATTTGAAATGCGGTGATCAAATTGTTGATAAGTTTGAACTGTCATTATCAGTTATATATGTAATTGTGTACTGAGTTAGACAATTAGATTAACAAGACTGTAAATGACATTTTATTCTGCAGTGAATAAATTATTGAATAAAATGGCAAGTATTCATTCAAGCATTTGAAAAATACTTTGTACATGTGAATATGTTTAACAGTGTAGATAAGCTCTGACCTATTTGAAAAGGGATTCTTCTGGGAGATTTTCTGGATCCATGCTTTTGGTAGCTGAGTCATCTTACTAAACAAACAGCAAGGGGCATTTTATGTAAAATTGGAGTACTTAATGACTGTTAAATACAGACATTATTGTACCCACTGGTCCTTATTTGCATTACCATCTCTTTTATTTGGCACTTTGCACAGTTTCTTATGACTCTATCTGTTTGTTCTGGAAATATTTGCAGTCCTATAGCAATGAATACATTGTGGCTAAGAGGCCCTGGAGGTGTGGGAGGAGTCTGTCTGAAGGGGATTGTTCCAAGAGTTCAGTACAGCTGCTTACCACTAGGGGGGCAAAGCTCCCTACAACAGCTGTGTTCAGAGCACAGAGAGCAGCAGTGTGCTGAGTTCAGTCTGCCTGGGTCTCCCCAGCACATGCTTAGTTTGGTGATAGAGAGCTCCCTTAATTGACTGATCCTCAGGAGTTTGGCAAGGAGGCCCTGTGTTATTTTATGTGCTGAGAGATGCTGGAGCTTTTGAGCCAGAAATTGAGATAAATGCAAACAAATCCCCCCAACTCCGATATAGCACTCTTTAACCTCACTAACTAGTCCATCTCCACACACGCAGACATTTACTTGAATATCTACACACTTGTATGCATGCACATACAGTGTCAAATTAAGGCAGAGTGATGTCCATTGGGCTGCCCCTGCAGTTGTGTAAGTGTGGTGTGGACAGAGCCTTGGTGTTTCTATTTAAAGTAGAATCTGTGATGAGCCGAACAGAGATGGAGGAGCTTTGGAGGATTACCAGTGCTGAATGCTCATAAATGCACTCCCACCAGTCCAGAGGAAACACAGCATGTGACGAAGCTTCAGTAAAGCACTTTGAACATGAATGATGGAAGATGAGTAGTTTCTAGCTTGGGAGAGAGAATGAGAGAGAGACCTAACCTTATGACCTCTGCTACCCAGTATTCTGTCGATATTTCTCCTCTGACACACTCTGCGAACACTTTGAACACACATACAGACACAACTCATCCTGTGTTATTGTTCTGGTGCGCACATCCCAGTCTGCTCCTTATCACAATCTCATGTAGCTGTTTTTTTCAACCTACCTTAACCCATCGCTGAACCCTCTGCTTAATACACTACTGTTATGATTTCACCATCATCTCTGACTTTCTCAATCACTATCTCACCCTCTCACTCTTTCTCTCGCTCACACACACACACACACACACACACACACACACACACACACACACACACACACACACACACGCACTGCTGATCTCAATCTCAGTCTCTCACACATTCAGTTGTATGCTGTTACACACATGCTACAGCCCCATACACCTTTCAGCTATGCCTTGCAACATAATTGTGCCTGAACTCTCATGGGTTTCCAGAACAATCAATTATTTTCTCTCTCTTACACTTTCTCGCTTTTTCCCCTCTCTCTCTCTCTCTCTCTCTCTCTCTCTCTCTCTCTCTCTCTCTCTC
>JBBMFX010000002.1:13544721-13568697 GCA_037832545.1 Rhabdalestes septentrionalis | reverse complement strand
CTCTCTCTCTCTCTCTCTCTCTCTCTCTCTCTCTCTCTCTCTCTCTCTCTCTCTCTCTCTCTCTCTCTCTGTACTGTAACTCAGTCATGGGGGAATGTCAGCAGGGCATCCTCATCTATTGTCCAGGGTTTACGTGGGTTGACTGTGATGAGTGATGGCTGGAACTTTGTGTGTGTGTGTAGTGTGTGGGTAATACAGAATTTTATATAGTGAAAGATAATCTCAGTAACAGCTGCCAGTGGAGCTGATCTGTAAGTGTTCATGTGGCATGATTTCCTGCTCTTGGAAAACTTTACTGTCAATCCCTCCCTATTTCTCTCTTTTCCTTTTTCTTGCTTTCTCTTATGCTCACACACACTCTCTCACACACATTCACTCGTTCCCAGTTAAAAAGCCAGAAATATTATTGTAAATCAACTCACTGATGGAGCTACTTATTTGGCTTCAATTGACATTTTTTCAGCACTCAAATAACTGATGAAAACACTCAAGAAGCCTCTTAATCTACCTGTTACCTTTTGCTGCTCTCTCTGTCTCTCTCTCTCTCTTTTACTCTCTCTTACTCTCTCTCTTTTTCTCTTTCTCTCTCTTTCTTGTGCTCTCTGTCCCTGTTATTGCCTGTGGCTGTATGCAGTGAGGAATTCTCTTATCTTTATTGCTGTTAGTGCTGAATACTCCTGCTTGTCTCTGATTTACATCAATGACTTAACATGCGCACATTCCACCACATGACATAGCTAGTGATTTTATACTTTTGGGTAAATAAATTAAATAAGTTAAATAAATACTGTACATATAAATATACATTTAATAATGCCTTCAAAATACTTCAAAGCACCGAACATCCATACACCATAAGATGTACTGTTATTAAATATTCAGTATTTTGATCAGGTTGGGTTTCTGATGCAAAAAGCAGGGTCATGCAAAGAAAAAATGACAGTCTACATACTGGTTTTAACTTTGTTTACGATGGAAATGAATTGTATTTATATAATGCATTTTATTCAAGTAAAACCAATGTACATATCAGATACATTGAACTGTGTGTATGTTCATCAGTATGATTTGATCTTATGGCTTCTTATAGTTTAGAGTACATTTATATGGAGTATGGCAGATTGTTTTGTTTTGGTTTTTCATCTTAGCTATTTCCAGATTTACTGAACGTTCTCCTCTTTCTCCAAAGGGTTTAATGTATAGGATCAGAATATAGTTACTTAATTTAGATGCAATATGTATTTTTTTACATAGTCTAAAAAGAATCTGTCATTATATTGGAGTAACAGCTAAAACAAACCTACTGCACTGTGTAAGATGGCAGGCGAGGAGTGTAATGTCTCTCTCAGTGACCCAGCCTGTCTTTGTCTCACAGTGGGGGATGTGCTGCAGTAATGCTGCTCTCCAGCAGGGGGATTCTCTGCTTATCTCTGAATCCTGTCTGTTATAGGGTCAGCCAGGCAGTTGTAAACTTAAAAGAAATTTCCTCTGGTCCATACACTCTATGAATATGAATGTATCTCTTAGTCTTTCATTATACTGGAACATATGAAACTGCTGTATAATTTCAGAATCAGAATCAGAATCAGAATCAGAAAACTTTATTTATCCTGGAGGAAATTGTTTAAATTATTTGGTCCCAGTGGAATTACTGTGTTTAAAGAAACCAGTGGAATTACTGAGTTTAAAGAAAAAATCCTAATTGGTGCATAAAGATTACAAATCATACTCAAAACAAATTTGCTTGTAAAATAAAATAAAATGGAATATTCTAAAAGGTTATGTTAGATGTTTATCCAAGGTATAATTGTAACAGTATTTGTTTGAATAAATCAGAACAATTTCTATGACATATTTCTTTATCATCGTTAACAAACATCTCAGACTATATAAGTGGAAACAGGGTAAACAGCACATTAGTGGAGCTCTTTAGGGCCAGTTAACAGGACCTTTTCAGAACGATGTAATCTATTGCCGCACACAATTACTTAAGCATCTTCTCATTTCCTCATGAGACTCGCCATGCTTATGGGACTTATGGGAGACTGTATTCATGCTGAAGTACATGATTTTCTATTAAACCCACCTCCCTCTGTCAACAGAGCACTGAAGGAGTGCTCTGTGAGGGATGAAGCAAAGAACCAGTGTAATTTGCTGGGCCTGTCTCCACACTCTCCTCAGCTCCAACTGTGCAAACACACAGGTTGGCACGAGTAAGCCTTGTTAAACTATCCCACAGTCTGTGGGAACAGGGCACTTTCGAGGAAAAGCTGTGCTTACTGTACAAACCTAGCAAATGCTGAGGCTTAGCAGGGTTAAGTGCTGTACAGCACTGTACACTCGAGTGCTGAGACACAGGGGATTCATCTTCAGCACACACACACACACACACACACACACACTCAAAGAGGACATAGCCTACATGCAGCTAAGTCTCAAATTCCTCTCACTCTTAAACCTTAGAGCATTAGGAGCATTAGCAGCATAATTTCACCAAAGGATTAACACAGGTTTCATGATGTCACTGTCAGACTTGAAACAAATTTTATTAAACATTTCAGCTAATATGACAAAAATTAAACAAACATGACATTGTTGATTCATAAGATGTAGAAATGAGGATCAAAAGATTGAGTTTGGTGTTGTCAACACATTTGCTTTAGGAGTCCCTCTAGTGAGCTTATGGGGATTGATCTGAGGGCCACTGGACTGAAAACAATAAGAAGATTTGCTGTGAACTCCACCCTGACGATTCTCTGCTGGAGGATAAACTCTAACAAGAAGCACTGTTACTAATTCCTCTCAGACCTTACAGGCTGGAAAATACATGGCTTGTGTGTGTGCATGCATTGGTCATGTTGGAATAAACTTATTATGTTCAAGTTTAGTTTGTTATCCACAGAAACCTTCACCACGAGCACCCCCACCCCCAACTATAATGCATTTGAATATACATACACACACACTCACACTGATAAGTTAATTGAGCACACTAAATTACCCCTAGGTGTGAATGTGAGTGTGACTGTGTGTGAGTGTGTGGCCCTATGACGTGCTGGCGACTGTCCAGGGTGTTCCCCGCCTTCGCCCATAGTAGCTTGGATAGGCTCCAGTCCCCCGCAGACCCCAAGTGCGGGATAAAGGGGTAGAAAATGGATGGATGGATGGACACACTCACACTGCTTTGCACTCATATCACAGTGGAAACCTTGCACTTGTATACATGTTTGCAAACACTGTGTGTGCATGATAATTTCAGTTTAACCGAGAGTTTCAGATCATAGTGAAACAATACCAAGACTAAAACTCTGCCAACTGTTTCTAAATTTGGATTGTTTCAAATCCGCACCAAAATTTGCCAATGAGGCGTAAATCTACAGTACAATGAATTTAGAGTAAATTTGACCTATAATTCATGACACTCAACACAAGAACAAAGGGCACTTGATAGCAAAAAAGCAGATGTACTCAGGGACAGGGGGATATTTTAAGGAAACTACAGGGCCATTCAGGTCTACAGTCTTGACCTTGGGTCTACAGTCTTGATCTTCCTGCTTCTGACAAAAATGACGGCAACCTGGATAGACAAAAACAATTGTTGCCTGATTTTGTCTTTAAAAATCTAATTTCATCAGGAAGTCATCTTTACACACCCAAACACACAAAGCCTGAAATACTCCACATCCATGTATTTATGACCATTATCTATCAACTAAATTTTGTGTGTCCTGCACATGGTGCTCTGTGCCACATTGTGCTCTCTGACCAAGCACTGAACTCTTGCACACTCGTGGAAAAGACGGTCAGCTAGCGCACACTCGTTTGTCATGCTGCACACTGACAGTAAAAGGTCATCGGCTCCCATCGCTGCAAGCCAGAAACAGCAGCCTCCATATCACCCAGGACTATGGATTTGTCTAAGACTTGGAAGATGAAGACACATACACACCCACAGATTTATCTAATCTAGCCCAACTATCTGTGTGTCTACCTCCCAGGCAGATAAAATAATGGAGTAAACATTATGCATTTACAGTGTACTCTGTGTACATGTATTCCTCTTCTTATGATCTGTCCTTAATGCAGAGTTTTAAATGAGGACTGCAACCTTGAAAATCAATAATGCACATTTAGAGCAGTGAGCAAAAGACACATGGCTATGTAAATGAGCTGACATTTTAATGCCCTCTGGTTCACCCCTGGCTGGCCTGCTTTCCTGTTTCTCCTCCTTTACTTCTGTATCAAAACCCTCTGAATGCCCTATTAAAGATCCCTTCAACCAGCAAAAGGATACACTATCTGGCAAACCATGCACACTCTCTCATCCCCCCACCACCCCACATCCCAACACTCTCTGTCACTGACTCTCTGCTCACATTCATAAGAATGATTTCCAAGTTCAAGCACAGAGGGCCAAGAAAAATACCACCGCTTAGAAACCAGGTCAAGTGGTGAAAGGTACAAGATGATGACTTCCGTCCATTTTGTTAAACACACATCTGGCTTCCTCACAATTTTCGAGGCATGAAGTGCTGTTGGCTTTATTGTTTTATTATCTTACACTGTTTTATATTTTATAAAATATGTGAATATGTGGAAAATGTGTGTCAGATTAAGGACTTCTATTCCCTGTCCGCACAAGCCTTGTTCATGGGTCTGTAGTGCCTCTCCTGCAGTCTGCTGCACTCCACTCTGCTCTGCTCTGCTCTGCTCTGCTCTGCTCTGCTGGGGATGGATGGGGGAGAAGGGAGGAAACAGGAGCTTTCTGGCCCCCTCCTCCCTGGCTGGCATGATTTAGTGGAGGCTCGCTCTTCCTGCCATTATTTGTCCGATGAAGCAATGCTGCTTACTGAAGGAGCCGCCTGGTGCCATGACCTAAAGGGGCTGACCACACTGCTGCTTGCAGTTCAACATCACTCGGCCTACTGTTAACCCTCTGCATTCCTGCACTTACCCTAACACCTTACAGGGCTCAGAGTTGGGTATGTTGAAAGCTAAAGTTGAATAAAACATAATATAATATAAAAGAAATAAAAGAATCATGAAATAAGACATTTAAGTCATTTGAGTGAATCCTATTTCTGGTCTCATAGAGTGCTTCTTAGGATACTGGAAATGATACATAGTAAATAAAAGTAATAGGTTTTAGTTAAATTCTTTGCTTATCTACATGTGTGATGTCATTACAGCTTACTGAGATGTCCATCATTTCATCATTCTCATTTGCTAAATATGAATAATATTGCACATTAAGAAAAATTCTGCACAAGAGAGTTGGTAGTAATGAGGGGCAGAAGGATATTAACTAATGGGGAAAATAATGGTGGTGGTTGCAAACAAATCTCTCTGCTCTCTCGCTGTTTTTACATCTCATCCCCATCCAATGAATATGTGCCTGTATACTGTGTTTTCTGACACCTTTCTATCATAGCCATCATGACTTCTACAGCATTTTGTACAATTAGATCTTTTGTGCAATTGGACCAGACAGACCAGCTTTTGCATGGGCTTTGGGTGCCCATGACCCTTACTTTGGCCAATTTGGTACACTTTTACTAAACACTGCATACTGGAAACACACCACAAGACTTGCCATTTTGGAGATGCTCTGACCCAGTTGCATCACAAATAGGCCCTTGTGAAAGTTGCTCAACACTTTTGCATTTTTATTCTGCTTCCAACACAGCAATTTCAAGAAGTGAATGCTCACTTGCTGCCTAAAACCCCACCCATTGTAATGATATAATCACTCCGCTTGGCTTCACATCTCATGTTCAGTGTATACACACACTGACCCCACAATCAAATTCATTTCTGGTTAGCTGGACTACATTTTAAATATGTCATGAGTTATATGCAAACGAGTGCAAATACAACAACAATAAATAAGATGTTAAATAATGCAGATAGTGTTTACAAAAAAACAGCTCTATGTCATGGTTATCCTGAACAATTTGCATGTGTATTATATAAGTAATCATCTTTTATGGGCAATGTGGTAAACTAAATCTTTGAAATGGTGGGACAGTAAACACTGAGTATCAAAGCCAACCAACACTGCTCCAATGAGTCTAACATCTGATGTCAATCAAAGAGATGCATAATTTCATTGTGTATTAATGACAAACTGTGTAGAGGATAGATCTTACCTTAATGGAGTAGGCATTGGTGTTGTTTATTATAACTAGAGTTCAGTCCTGTCAGTTTGTGGGTGTCGGTGTGGGTGTGTGCAGCACTTACTTACAGAGGTGAAAAGAGGGTGAATCTGTCAGCCTGGGGCTGCTGTCAATTGCCGAACCTTAGACATGACCAGGTCATTAAGCTGACCTCTTCCCCTCTCCCTTGCTCTATCACCAGGTACTTATCTGCCTTGGAGACACACGGACTCACTTACTGCCGGTCGGGGTGTACCTAGTGCTGTTACACCTGAACATATACTGCATAATGGAGAAAAATCAAATGCAAATGTAATCATTTGATTGTATACAGGCTCATTTGAGATATGCCCGAGATCAGATCATTGAGCAATCTAGTTTTAGCACAGTCCGTAGCTCTCAGCTGATGCAGAAGTTAATACATGATTTAGCTATGCAGGCTATTAGAAATTTTAGCTGCCGACAAGACCTGGGTTGTAAAGGGTGGACGCTGATGTCTCTGAAACCACAACAACAGATGGTGTGACGTGGTTGGTGGGGTTTCAATCAGATATGTAGCACGTACACACATGCCAGTTACTCTGACTGGTCACCAAGTGCTCGCTTGACTACAGCTCATCTCTTTGCTAACTGGTTTGACTTTGACTTTGTTTTATATTGGCTTTTTTTATGCCACAACAATAGTAGTAGCCATTTTGCTTGTTGTAGGTATTAGTTAATGCCATGTTAGCTGTTTTTCATAATCAAAATAGTTAGCAACTAAACAATTTTGTCAGCTAATCATTGCAGTGTTAGTTCTGTACTGTGACAATCTGTGAAAAGAAAGAACATGCTGTGAAATATCCCTTTTTCAGACTACAGATTAAACAAGAAGGACCACCATGCCCCACATGTCTCTCCATTGCATTTCAAAGTGCATAGAGCATGGTGGCATTGAAATGAGAGTTTTAAGGAGGAGGACAAGGAACAGATCAAGAGGAAAAAAGAAAGCTTTTTTTCCCCTCCATGTAGTCCGGTGGGATGTAGAGCAGCAGCAAGCATACAGAGTGACATTCGGCCTGATAGAGGACAACATGTCACTGGAGACCCTCAGCTCAGCAGCACACACACATGCACATTCGTGCTTCTTGGTCATGTGGAACTAGGCAGGGCTGTGTTTGTGTCCCGCAGGGGAAGGCTGTTAGGGCAAAACTACTACACTGGCACATTTTCACCAGCATACATTACCAAGGCAGTCGAACAACCCAAGCAGAATGTGTTTTGTGTGGGTATGTGTGGAGGCAGAGGGCCCAGTGTTGCAGGCAGGAGGAGAAGGAAGGTGAGCTGTGGTGTTAATATAACCATATGCTGGCTGTTATCTGAATGAAAAGTAAAGACATCACCATGATCCATCTTCATTAGAGCATTTCCCTCTCCTTCCTGCACCTTAGCGATGATGTGCTGCAGAGGGGGTCACATGCTAGGGCTCTTTTCTCCATCGCTTTCTACTCTTTCTTCTTTTTCTGCTGCTCCTCATCCTTTTCACCATCTGCCCCCGGATCATTCCTTGTGTCACTTGGTCTCCCTGGTTTTCTCTTTCTGCTTGTCTCTCTCCCTTCATCTCTCTCTTACTTATTTCTCTCTGTGTTTCTCTACAAGTAATATTCCTGGAATTATTCTCTGTAGTATGCCCAGAGCCATTTAATATTATCCCTTTCTAAGTAGGTCTGTAATAACAAAACCAGCTGTACACTGTAGTGTTGTAATGGAGTGTTGTTGCTGTCACTGAATGATTACATGTATATGCAGACTTTGACCTCTAAATCTAGGCTATCTGCGATGATTTGGAGGAGTTATGGAAATGCTACATCCTATACAAATCAAAATCATGTACAAAATTAGACATTACAGGATCACCCATGGTGGAACCACTCCATCTTGAATATTCTTAAGCCCATTAGGAATGTATTGCAGTGTGGTGGATTGTGCTATAGTGTTTGTGTGGGAGAGCTGCTGTTCAAGGGCATTACTGAAGACCATTGCCCTCCTGCACCCCGTCAGAGTGATCCATCGTGGGCTGACACACATAGACTGAGACATTTAGTCCAGCACCAGGGAGCTACTGCTGTTCTCACATGTGCATTCATTCACAAACAACATGAACATACACTCTCACAAAAGCATGTTTTCCTCAGTGGACTGGCACTCACACACAAAACAGTAGACTGCTCTGACATGAACCTTTGTCTACTATAGCCCAGCTGATACAGAATTGTAGTCATCACGTCTAGTTCCAGTTTTGAGAAGTTAGAAATTCTCAACATTTCAAAAAATTAAATAGGGTCCAATTGTTTTGGTTAAATGTTAGCTAGCTTACTGATGTGCATAAACTAAATAACTGTAATCCACTCTCTTAAATACTTTAAATACTGTAGTTTGACCTTTAAAATTGTTAAATAGCTCATAATTGTTTTCTGCTACAATATGGCTAATACCGATAATTCTGTGTAACCTTAATGCAGGCTCTGATTTTGTATCTATGATGAATTCTTCAAAAAGTTATAAGGAAAAAAGGTATGGAATGGGAAAAATCTCTCTGTGTAAACACTTTTAGGTAAGTGCAGAGATGTAAAGGGTTTTATCTGTCTCATCAAGTGCTGAAGAGGCTAAACGCCACACTGACACCATAATTACATGATTTATGCCATTCTGCAGCCCACAGACTGCCATGGCACCTCTCGTTCTGCTGATTCATGAGCAAAACTCCAACAGGGCTTCGGAAGGGCACATCAAAAGAATTACCTCGATTCATACAGCGATGTTTGTCTAAACAAATGAGAGGTGATCCATCTTAAAAGCAGTCGGTAAAGTTTGTTTCTCCTCTTCAGGCTCCTGCCAGTCTGAAGGATGAGTTTCATGGTAGTGGATGAGCTGAGTGTTGTGTTTGTGTAATTAACTGTAGGCAAACATGTAACACATTATTTCCCTGCACCTTTGGTCTCTTTTCAGTTACTTGCAACAGGACCTTTGTTTCTTAATCATTCAAATGTAGCTTAAAGCCTTCAGGGGATGTCAATATACGTGTGCAGTCCAAAAATAAATCTGTATTACAGCATGGCAGTTGCAGAAGTCACAGAGGAGCTTTTTTCTCAGCTATAGCAAGGTGTGTGTTGCTGCATGGTTGGGAGGCATACATTAATTATAGTGCTCGTAGGAATTGCCATGCCATGCTGCTGACTTACTGCCCTTCACTGCCTTCATTCTGAGGGTTTTTTTTAACCTACCATTTTGCACAGTTTACTTCAGCCAGGCCTCCGAAATAGAGGCCTGTGTGTGTGTGTGTATGTGATAGAGAGAGAGAGAGAGAGACAAAAAGACAGAGAGAGAATTATAATAAAGAGTTGAAAGCTGTGTATGTAAATGATGAGATAATATAATTAATTTGATAGTGATGTGAAAAGGACAGTGAGGTGTGAAAGTAATTTCCAGACAAGGGTTCTATGGAACAGGGAATGTTTAAATATGGAACGCTGGTTCTATACTCTGCCTGTAGTAAAGGCATTACAGAGTATCTTGAGGTGGGAATATACTGTCTGTGTGTTGCATCCTGCCTGGCTGTATGACAGTATCTCTCAGTATCTGGACACAGTGCCTCCTTTGTCATCGATAATGTGTGTTTATCTGAGCCATACACGCTGCTCAGCTCCCCTCTGTGCATTCACCCGCTCACTTCCTTCCCTGTTCCACCTCACTCATCTACATTTGGAGATATTTCCCCCTGCTGGGACTTTATTCTGACAACAACTGTGTTCATGTCATTCTTTTCCATTGCATTCCTATGTTGTGTATCCAGGGGATGCTTTACATATCAGGTTGAATCAGTAAGCTGGATAACTTAAGACTAAAGTAAGAATTATAAATAAAAAAAAAGGATGGGGCATCATTCTGTGGTTGGACAAGCCAGGTCCGTTTGGGCAAATCACTTAGGTGTTTTTGAAAACTGCCTTCTTTGATCCTTTGTTGATTAGCCATCTAATTTTAAAAACTTTTGATAACATACATTTTGCCCTGTGTTTGATTTTCTTATTTGGACTTCAAAGTAGTTAAGAAGTCAGAACAGAAATATATTCGCAAAAAAGCCTGTTGATCACCACCTAGTCCAAAGGCTTAATAATAAAAAATAGGGACATAACAAGTGCATATACAAACAGCATATTATGCTGGAATGGTGTGGGTTCACTGATCCCCATAGAGGGAAGGATTATTCTGAATAATCTTTATACTATAGCTTTGCAGCCAACAAGAGGATGTACACAGCCCTGTTGCTTAAAAATGCAGTCAAATTCAACTCTCAGATCCATGTATCTGATCATGCAACTAAAATACATAAAGTACAACAAATCATATGCATTTATGCATTTTGCCCAAGCAGTCTTTTGGGAGGGCCTAGTTGTGATGGCTTGATTACTGGGTCAGAGCACCTCTAAAATAGGCATGTTTCCAGCATGAAGTGGATAGTGGAGAGCTAAGGTATACCTAGACAGTACTAGGCAAGTGGTTATAGAGTAATAGTTAATTGGAATATATTTTAATACAGTTTTGCAATAAAATCTCCAAACACTATGGCTCACTTGTGTCATGGCCATCATGTTAAAACCACTGGTATATAGCACAAGTTTATTCATATAAAACAGTGACTTGGGTGTTACCTTGCATTGAAACTCATTCTTGTTGAGCTCACCTCTTTTTTGTAATACTATCTAGAAAATCGTATGTCCCTGATCGTATTATACACCTTAAATGTTATCATATTTTAACTATATGTTCTTGTTTTCTATTAAAACACATTGTCCTATAAAAAGTTACATTTATTTCATGATGTTACCATGCATTGTCAAGTAAGAATCATTATCATTTTTGCCATTCCCTCCAGTCACCATACGTATTATACACATTAGATACCCAACTTGATGTTGTATTTCACTTGACGCATCATGTATGGAAAATTCTGGACATGGTTTGCAATTCACACTGGTTTTAAGAAAGATTCATTTAAGTCAGCAAGAACTTTTTATAAACCTTTACACTATAGTCTGCTGCCTCTTTTCTCTTTTCTTCCTGATACTGGGATTATTGCTCCATATTACTTGCTTTGCATTTCAATGAAATAGTAATGCAATCTACTTGTCTATTTACTGCATATTCTGTAGGGATTGTACCTATGACACTAACCCCCCTGCGCTGATCCAGTGATTTTCTACACAAACTTGAGCTTAATATATATTCCTTAGTGGCTGCACTCCTATGGTACTCCCTATATCTAACCATTTTCAACCCCAACACCTCATATTATAAAACCGTCCAATTAGAACACCATCACTGTATCATTACACGGACCGCTGACCAGCTGAAATGAGCTTTACTCGTGGCGGCGGCAGCAGTGATCTTTTGCTAGAGTAAACAAAACCAAACACTCACAGGTAATTTAGGTGTAGTACTCATATCAGCCTTACTTCATCGCATATATGATTTATTTTTCTATCATAGCTATGTAAACTGTTTTTCTTTTTATACGTGTGTACATAACAGAACGCCTCCAAATTGTGTCCACTGTGATTGCATATAGCTTTTTTACCCTCCACTTATTATGAAATGGGCTCATGTGTCACTGAAATTGTTTTGAACTGGAAAATGAGATCAAATGGAATGCAACACCTGAAGGGTTTTGAAATGTAGCCTAATTAATCAAATTACTGATTTGGAAACTGTAGCCAAGCATGTAACTGAACTGTGTTTCCTGCCGTATGATTAGCAGCTTTTATATTGCTGTTTAGAGTGCAATTTTGTGTATTTCGTATTTTTTGACTCTATGCAGTGCTGCTATAGGATTAAATTGAATGAAATGTTTGAGTTTATGATATGAATAATGCTTTGTGATTGTTTGAGTGATAGTGTGCACTGTATATTTTTTAGTTGACAGCTTCAGTGGGTTGTTAATGTGATGCCAGAGGCATTGCTGTTTTGTGTGTGTGTGTGTGTGTGTGTGTGTGGGTGTGTGTGTGTGTGTGTGTGTGTGTGTGTGTGTGTGTGTGTGTGTGTGTGTGTGTGTGTGTGTGTGCGCGTTCATGGTGTTTATGAGTGACAGGGACATGCTCCTAAAGCTCTCTGTCATTTGAGAGCTCCAGCAATTACCTGTCACACAAAGATGCGATAAAAACCGACAGCAAACAGCACACATACACTCTAGCACAGATATGTTTCCTCATTTCATATTGTGCTTGGGTCCTGCAGTCTGTAGAATATATCAAATATATAGGCTTGCAGTGCATTATTGGAATGATTTTCCATGGCTGTAACGGGTCAGATTTTTTTTTTCACATTTCTGCTTCATTGTACCTCATAGTTAGATGGTTATTGCAATACACTGCATTTTTGTGGTACTAATGGTATCAATATACTATGGTGTGCGTATTAAGACGGACCATTTGTATTTGTTTCCATGTGGTTAAGAAAAGCAAGCTTCATACATCGGCCATCAGCTGCTCAGGCTTTTCTGCAACATGTAGTAAACATGCCCATGGCAGCCTGCTAACAAGGTCACTGAATTGTTTTCTAGATTAAGTAGAGTTACTGCACTCATGATGGCCATTTGGTGATTGTTCTAATGTGTAGTGGTCTGCTTAATGAGCAGCCAGAGGTACACTGTGCTATTAGTTATGCCAGCATTACTATGATAGGAGAATCAGGCTTCCACCATCTGATTACGTTTTATTACGTTTTAGTCTTTCCCTGATTTTGCTGATATGTCTCACAGTTGTAGGAAAACACCTGGTTCTAGAACCACCTTCATTGTTATCAGCAATTGTTAACCCCCAGACAGGGACATTTTTGTGTGTGTCTCTCTCTCTCTCTCTCTCTCTCTCTCTCTCTCTCTCTCTCTCTCTCTCTCCCTCCCTTTCTATTCCCCTCATTTTCTGTCTCCTCATCCCTCTCCCTCAGCTCTCTGTAACTCTCATTTTCTCATCATCCTTTCATATTTCTCTACTATCTCCAATGTGCTCTTTTCTGTCTCTCTCTGTCTCTGTCTCTGTCTCTGTCTCTGTCTCTGTCTCTCTCTCTCTCTCTCTCTCTCTCTCTCTCTCTATCTATCTCTGTCTGTCTGTCTCTTTCTTCATTAATCTCTTGTTCTCTCTTTCTCCTTCTTTGCCTCATTTAAACCATTTCTGTTTTTCATCACTCTATAATCTCTTTCTCTTTCTTCCTCTTGTCTTTGTCTCTCTTTCCCTCTGCCTCCCACCCTCCCTATCTCCCTATCTGTATATCTCTATCATACTCTCTCTTACTTTCATCTCTTTCTCTCTCCCTCTCACTGTGTGAGAGGCAAAATGGCTATGGCAGTTCTCATCGTGCAGACTGGCACTTGGCTGATGATTTTTGTTAGGACAATACCATACGTGTGTCAACCACCCAACAAATAACTTGAGTCATTTTCTCTTGCGCTATTGCACATCCAGCCCCTCACCCATTATTCCACCTACTGCGCAGGAGCAGGGCATAAAGAGCAGTCTGGGAGGAGAAAACTGATGGAGAGAAAAGAAGAAGGTAGAGAGTGGGGGATGGGAGAGGAGGAGAGGAGGAGAGGGACTGGAAATGAACGAAAAAGTGGCAGACTCAGCTTTTTTGGGGGAAGATGCACAGCCATCTGTGTATAGACAGGCAGGCGTCTGGATGTCATTTGTCCAGTGTAGTGCATGATGTGGCGGAGTGTGAGTGGCACTGGCAGCAGCGCAGCCGCATGATGTATGAGTTTCTACAGTGGCATGATTAGAGCACGGTGCTAGGGAGCCATGCTCCTCACCTCATCAGTTTCACAGCCTAGCCCACACACCGCAAACCGCAAAACCGCACACAGAAACCACACACTGCAGGAGTTGCACAGCTCACCCCACACACATAACAGAATCTGTAATATTACAAAGCAGCCAGACCAGATCAATCGAGGCATAAGCAGAAAATTAGAATTTTAATGGAGTGCCTGGGAACACAAATTAAAAAGAATGATTATATTTTTGAGGAAATGTGTAAAAAGATTCACCCTTGATAGTGTTTAATAATGTATTTGCTAGAACAGTTCAAACTAGATTATATATATATATATATATAAATATGTATATTTAATGTGTGTGTGTGTGTGTGAGAGAGAGAGAGAGAGAGAGAGAGAGAGAGAGAGAGAGAGAGAGAGAGAGGGAGAGAGGGAAAGAGAGAGAGAGTGAGATTTCTGTGTGTTTCATTGTCCTGCCCATTGGAGCTAAAATGATCATCTCTGGGCCGGCAGGTGATAAATAACATTCCCCATTATGATTAATACAGCTCACCAGATAGAGAGGGAGAGAGAAAGTGGGAAAGAGCAAACAAACTTGAATAGAGCAACACAACTGTCAGACAAGCGGGAGATAATTGTTGTGGGTACCATGGAAACTGAAACAAGAAGAAAGAATAAGATGGAGTGAGAAGGGGAAAAGAGGCTGAAACCTGACTGGAGCATCCCAAGGTCCACCCACCACCCCCAACTCTGTCCTGTCTGTGCGTGTCCTTTGAGAGTTCATTACACACCACTGTACTCACATAGCCCTTCCTTATCCTTTATTGCCCCTTTAAACCTTCACACACACATAAAGAGACAGAGTTACAGCACAACAAAGCACTTTTTATATACAATGTATTTATAGTAAACATAAATTAATGTTGCTTGTTATCTGTGCTGTTTTGTTGTTCCCTGGGTCTTTCCTATATTATTTCTTTGGCCTACATTTGTTAGTGTGAGTAAATATGGTCTTTGGTTAGCTCTTATTTTTCTTTAAATTACATAAATGATGAATGCAAGGCATGTACTCAGCCATATACATTTCTGTTATCGACTGTCCTTTAAACACTCACCACCTCCAACTTCATCATGATCTTTCTTTATCTGTTGCCTCCTTCTTCTGTTTTGATTGGCTTCAGGTATCAGACTAACGATTGATGGGAGCTACCTTGCCCAGTCATTGTTGAGCCTTGCTGTGACCCTGATGTCTGGTCCAGAGAATGACCTCTGCAAAGTTGAGACTGTGGTCAGCCAGGCCCATAATGACTTCACAGCTTATGGGTAAATATGAGTGATTGGTAATTGAGCTGAGTGTGTGAGTGGGAGACCCAAGCCGTCAGAGTCCACAGACCAAGCTTTGTGCTGTGGGCAGCGTTGGCCAGTGTCACACAGAGGGCAATGTTGTGGCAGCATGACATGGAGGAACCTCCAGGGTTAAGTGGTGTCAGGATACATGGGCAGATGTTTTGCCTGTAGGCTAGACCTGAACTCCAACTCCCAACCTCAAACTCTGTGCCTAAATATTCTCCCAGGAAAGAAGATCACCATCAATAGAGACATTGCTGATTGGACCATTAATTAATTTTTTTTTTACATTTACAAAATTTAACAGTTGTACTGATTTTTGTCAAAACTTAGTATTCTTTTGGTGGCAAGTGCTTGATATGTTAGATACTGGGTTAAAAAAATTAAGTACGCTTATATTACAAGAGAAAAAATATGTGTACATTAGAAAATAATTGAACATAAAGATATGCAGACCAAAATGCTCCATTGACACTCTTGAAGAACTTCCTTCCCCTCAGTACTCCTATGTCACATCAAAGGGACAGCAGCTAGGACGCAACTGAAGCTAATCTGCTTGTAATCTCCTGAACTACTGTGTACCATTCTCACGCAGAGCTGGATCCTTTAGGGTCTAGCAAAAAAATGACAAGACTGCTGTGTGATTCATGGGCTGGTGTAGAGGTAGAGTTATATGATTGTGAGTGAGTGTGTGTATGTGCATGTGTGTGGGGGGGCATGCTAGAGGGTCTCATAGACCCCACAGTAGAGTCTTTGTACTACATCAAAGCAGAGGAAGTTCTCAGAGTTCCCCACTGTACAGTGTGAGCACAGCTCAGCCCTTTTGCTACTCTTTCGAGTCCAGATTGAGGGTGGAAAAGAGGAGACAATGTAGCCTGAGCTCCTTTAACCCCAACATGGCTTACACTCATTTATCTGTGTTGAAGCACTTTAGGATGATGATGTCCAATCAGTTAGTGCTATAGTCCTGCTGTGTGTAGTAACAGCTGACCCTGGCTTGCCTTCCATGGCTCAGGACATGAGGGTTCCATTTTCACCAACACTCAAATATGTCTGCCTTACTGCATCCGTGATAAAAGTCAGGGCATCCAAGGACAGCCAACCTTAGCTGTAATAGCACAACTAAGAAGAGTAAGCTGTTTTCGTAGCAGAATCTACTGGGGCTAATGCACCATAAAAATGAAAGGTGCCTTAAAATTCCAGTAATGTAATCAGGTAATATGTTTGGCCCTTTTCAGAATTGATTTGTGTTTTTAGTAGGGTGTCTGTAATAATTTACACTTAATCTCAGTCTTATTCAGCTATAAACATAGAGGGGGAAAACAAAACAACAACATGGCCAGTCTAGACACAAAGGAATTCAAAGAGTAGCAACTCCAACAGAGAAAATTTCACAAGCCGCATGTATGCAATGTCAGGAGTTACTTCCATGTGGATCTCAGAATGTCTGCTCAATCAGAGATGCAGCTTAAAGTAGAAAAGTTGGAAAGAAAACAATGAAGAGAGAGAGAAGAACAAGAAACGGTGTAAGGGAGAGATGCCCTGCTCAGCATGAGCAGTGGTGGGTAAAGTAAGATGTGTAATGGAGAGTTCTTTGGATGCAGTGGTGGAGGACATATCAGCTGCTGGCATTTTTGTAACTACATTAAACAAACCCTCAGAAGGCCCCAATGATGCATGCAATCTTAATTTTTATTACCTCAATTTATTATAGACTCCCCCAGCTAATGACAGATCCAACTGTCATTAACAGATTAATTATAATTTCCCCTTGTGTGTGCACTCAGACTGTGAGTGTGTCTGTGGGTGCTGTTTGTGTGTGTGTGTGTGTGTGTGAGTGTGTGTGTGGGCTATAGGCTATAATAACAATGTTTGAATCAATGTTTGACAAACATTGTACCTCAGAGATTCTAAAGTGCATACTAATTAAAAGAAGAGTAAATCTAATGTAAAAATATTCCTTCTCCATGGAGTTTTTGATGCAAACAAAATCAGGCATGTAAACACTACTTCTCATGCTTTAACTACTGTGTCGCAGAGAGTGTGGCTTAATTTCCTTTGCATGTTCTGTCCTTGAGTATTCATTTTTCACTTAGTCCTGCCCAGTGAAATATGTTTGGGATCATGGTGGGGGATTCTGCCAAATTATACATCATGGTAGTTCTTTTTTTAATGATTTGTGTCATGATGCATGTTTTTCTGACATTTGTGAACATGCTGGAACAGCAAAAATGTGTCAGTCAATTGCAATTCCAGATTATCAAAATGTAATAATGGCATAAACCAGCCCTATCCCTAAACCTTCTTGTTTCTTTACAGCTATGCAGCTACATTGTTTACAGGCTTTCTATAATTGGTCTAAATCTATGTCTTTTTATGATGCACGCAGAATATATCCATGATATATTGAAAAAGTGCATAATAAATTGCAAAACAATTAAGTGCCCATGGTTTTTCTTAAATATGTAGAAGAAGATGTATAAGAAATAAACAACAGGACTGGTTAATCACAAAGGTGCTCCTTGAAGAAGTGGGTCTTCAGATGGCATATGAGGACAGCGAGGGACTTAGCAGATCTGATTGTAAGAGAGAGTTTGTTCCACCACTGTGGGCCCAAAACTGAAAAGTGTCTTGATGCATGTTGTCCTTATCTTTTCAGCAACAGAGGTTCCAGACACACAGTGCTTGAAGCTCTGAGAGGACAAGAAGTGACACGCTGCTTGATCAGTTCCGATAACTAAGGCAATGTGAGTCCGCTCTTGTTCTTGGAGGTAAATGTTAAGGTTTTTAACTTAATGCAAGGGGCCACAGGGAGCCAGTGTAATATCCGTAGTAGAGGCATGGTGTGCAAGGATTTAGGAAAATTGAATAGCAATCTTAGATGCAGAAAGGTCTATAGGAATCAGAGCAGAGGACAGGTTCGCTGATCTAGTTGCATTAAGTTCTTTGGAGATGGATAGAAGGGCAGTTTCAGTAGAGTGCACAGCCTTGAACCTGGACTGGTGATGGTCCTGAAGCCTGTTTTGAGAAAGATGTTGAGTTTGTTATGAACAGCACATTCCAGGACTTTGGAAAGGAAGGAGAGAAAAGATACAGGTTGTAGATGTTAATATTTGAGGAGTCCAGCATGGATTACTTCAGAATTGATGTGACTACTGCAGAATTTGAGGATGTAGGTGATATGCGATTAGATTCGAGAATATCATCTGGAACGTAATCGATGAGATAGGGTCAAGCAGAGACGTGGTGGGTTTGCTGGACTTCAGGAACAATGACACATCCTCAAGTGAGAATCCAAGAAACTGGGCAATATTGGTTGGTCTCAGACTGGCAGTGGGCTTGATGATTGGTATTAGGGATCTGCTAATGTCATCAATCTTCTCATTAAAGTACATACCGAATTATTCTGGTGAAAGCTGGAAAAACAGGGAAAGATGTGATTTAAAGAGTGATTAAAAGGTGGCAAAAGCTTGCGAAGTTGCATGCTAGTTCTTCAAACTTAGTTCTCTAAAATGAAGACTAAGCCAACAGCTCCATACATGGCAATTTAGATTTCATGCTGCATTGATACAAGTTTAGTGCTCAAAGATAAAGCATTGCACCAACCATCCTCTGTCTGTTTATATTCTGGGTTTTTCTTACAAAATCCATCATATGAAGATCATTCTAATCTAAAATACCAAAAATATTATATAATGAATAATACCATATTCTTGAGGAAATTAATAATGTGTTTTAAATTTTACATCAGCTGTTATTCTTTTCAAATCTCTCAAAAACATGATCTCAAAAACATGATCTCAGATATATCTAAAGCATTTTGGAATAAAACGTCCCTTCTCTCTGTCTCTCTTACTCTTTCTGTTTCCCCCTCTCATTTCCCTTACTCCACATTCCTGCAGACCTTCTAAGAGCTGAAACAGAGCTGCTTTATCGTGTGGCTTTGCAGAGCTGCTTTATCCTTTGTGTCATGCAGTTCAAAATGGAAGGCCTCCTGTCAGTGGTATCAAAGAGCAGAGAGGGCCAGAGATGTGTCTCCTTCTTCACCTACTCATGGACCTCTGGCTTCAAAAGCTCACCTATGCTGACCCCATCATACTGCAGTGAGGAACCAGAGTTCCTCTCTTTTCCCTGAAGCCCACATCTGAACCTGCAGCTTCATACGATACAGTACATATTCTGACCACATACCATAAGAGAGATCACATTTTACAGAGTGGACTATAAATCACCACCAGCAAGACAGGGTGTACAGCCGAGGTAGAACTGTCTCACTCGATTAGAATATCTCAGCTGCATCAGGTAGCTTTTACTAACAGGAGATAATATATCATTCAGAAGTTTTATTTATTTATTTTAACCTTTAGTTGAACTATGATGTTTTCTGTTTTCTGAGTGTAGCATGCACATAATGATGAGCACAACAAGCTTCAGTAAACATGTGTTTACTTGTTGGTTTCTTGCTGTAGGATCACAGATCTAGTGTAAATTTTCTCTGAGTTTAGACCGCTATTGAGACCACTATTTTTGAATAGAATTTCTGAAACTATACTTCTTCGCTGTAATTTAGCACTGTAGCTTTCATGGAACCCTTTCATGTTTGAAAAAGGTTCCATTGACCCCATACACTAAAAAACAGAAAGACTTGTTTGTGTGTGTTATATTTCATTTTGTCTATACCAACTTATCAATGCTATTATAGAAAAGTTAGAGATCCCCTAATTTGAACCCCTATTTGGTCAACAGACCCCCACTTTGAGATCCAGGTATATAGACTGTAATTTATTATTGGGGTCAAAGCCTTATACTGATATAGGCTTTTATGAGGATATAGACTTTTATGAGTCTTTGTGCATTTGGATCTGCTTAAGAGAAGTAACTTATAGATTGGCTCCTGAATGTTATAGCAAAATGACTGATAGATTTTGCTTTCCTGGTCTTGTGCAGATGATTGATTGTTGCAGCGAAACAGGTAAGATGCGAGCCTAGCACAGTGACCGAGGCTTGACAGAACTGGCCCAGGTCCTCGCAGGCTTCATTGAAAGAGAGTAAGAGAGAGGAGAGAGATAGAAAGTAAGAGAGCATAAGAACACCTGGGTGGAATTGGTCTGTTAAAACGTAGAGGTGACCTGCTCTCAGTGCCAATCTAACACGCTAATTATATGAAACTTGATTCTCACCAAAAAAGAGTTACAGTTTAATGTTTGAGCCATTACACGGTTCCTTCTAAAAAATATCGCCAATTCTTACTCGCATGTGCCAGAAATATTCATGTCATGCTGAATATGCTTGATTAAGAGTGCTAGTAGAATAAGCTTGTTATGAAATATTAAATAAAAGTGTCTGGCAAAGCAATAAAAGGGCAGTAGGAGAGTGTGACAGGCTGAGGTGGAGGATATATATGCTTCTGGCCCCAAATGAACACACTGGGCTAATACTGCTGAGCTTCATGTTTCATTTATGTGCCCACACTCACTACGGGGTGGGGAGGGTGTATTGAGGTTCATTAAAGATTAATTAAGACAAATGCAGAGACAACATTCACCTCCAGCCGCTTCACTGATCCAAACACATCACACACACACACACACACACACACACACACACACACCTTTTCAGAAAGGCATGGGTTTAGAAAGAAGAGAGCTCTTGGTCTTGAAGGCAAATGTTAAAGTTTTTAACTTAATGCAAGGGGCCACAGGGAGCCAGTGTAATATCCGTAGTAGAGGCATGGTGTGCAAGGATTTAGGAAAATTGAATAATAACCTTAGATGCAGAAAAGAAGAATCAGAGCAGAAGACAGGTTCGCTGATCTAGTTGCAAGTTCTTCGGAGATGGATAGAAGGGCAGTTTCAGCAGATTGCACAGCCTTGAACCTGGACTGGTGAGGGTCCTGAAGCTTGTTTTGAGAAAGATGTTGAGTTTGTTATGAACAGCAATGGCATGGGTTTAGAAAGAAGAGAGTTGAGAAGGATTGACGGGGAAAACATAATTGGTAAGAATTGGATTTGAAGTATATATATATATATATAAATGAAATTTGTATCATTGATTGAACCAAACCTATGAATTAGGTTCCAGTATATGACAGTTGTAAGTTTTGATACACTTCCTCGTTTCACAAATAAAGTCAGCCACCATTATCATCGCTATTTCCAGCCCTCCACCCATCTGGAGGTCTTGATGGAGAAGCTAATGCTACGGCTAAGGCTACTTCCAGCCCAAATGTTCCCCTGTCCTGCTGCCTCTAGCTCGTCCATCACCTCTCCTACAGACTCTATGAGCATGTTCACCACTGCCACACATTTTCCCGCTGGGCAAAGTGTTGAAATAAACATGTGATTGTGCTTCGTGATCCCTGTTGCCTCGCAGCTGCACTCTGCAGTTGAACCGGGAGACGCGCGAGCGTCTTTTCCAAAAGGCAAATATTCCCCTTCAGAATCAGAATCGACATTACAGAACATTTTTTATTAGCCATTTTGCTGGTTTTTTTCCATATCTCACAAGATTTCCCGCGCACTTCGTATTCAAAACTTTGAACAGGAAGATGATGTATGTTTGGTCTTGAATTGAAGTACTGCATGCCTGCCAACTGGTGGCAGGGCTTAAAGCATTAAGTGCATAAAAAATATTAACGCCTTATTTTTGTATGTGATTAATTAATCTAATTAACGCGTTAAGTTCCCTGTCTTAATATATATATGTATTAGGGGTGGATCCGAATACAAGTACACGTCCCAGGCTCGCGTTCGGGAATAGATACTCCTTTCCAGTGCCGCGCCAAGGGGGGGCAATAGAAGCGATTTAAAAGCCGCCCCCTCCAACGCGTCGCTCATATGTAGGGGCGGACTGGAACTTGTTCATCCTGGAAAATTTGTGAACGGCCGTACGACGCTGAAGGTATCTCCTTTTGCACAGCTCCCATTCGAAATATTCGTTCCACCTTCCCTACAGGCGAAATTGCGCTATTGCAGCCTGGAGAGCAGCATTTAAAGTGGAACGAAAAAATCAGCCAGCAAGCAGCAAAAACCATAAACCCACCACCCCGGTCCACGTCCGATAGTGCCCATGGTCACGTAGGTGCCTACCAAGTTGGTCCACTCTGGCAGTGGCACTGCTCTGGAGTTTCATTATAAATTGTACTCGAATACAAATACAATTACAAATACGAATACTTTTCCCCTTTCAACAAATACAAATACAAATAATGACCGCTCTGCACACCCCTAATAGACATATATATTTAATTATTTTTTTTAACCTGACAAAAACTAAAAAACATTTCTGGCTGAAACACAGTATCAAGGAGCATATCTGAGCTGAGCATTTTATTTTGAAAACAAGTGGGGGCAAAGAGAGGGAAAAATTAATCAAGTTGATTTTCCCCCACCCAGGATGCATGAAGATGTAAGTAACTAAAAAATAGAAGACAAAAAAGGTGGTAAAAAGTAATTCTAATTTGATAAACGGTTGTAGGAAATTAAACTTTTCTTTTAAATAATATGATAATTAGTATGACCAGAAACATGAACAAAAAATCTTCATTTCAAATTGAGTTTAAAGAATATTTTTTGAAAGTGATCCTGTGGCCAAAAACAGACATATAGCAAAGAATGGCAGAACAAAACTCAGACAGACTGCAGAATAATTAGACTTAGAATGACAACTTTAGTGCTTATTATTAAATGTGTGTGTGTTGCAGAGTGGTGCACTGTGCATTTTTCCTTAGCTGATATCTTAAGAAATGTTAGAAAGCACTGAATTGTATTATTTTTTTAATTAGTCAGCCTGGCATTGTCAAACAGAAACATTAGAGCTGTTCTTCCATGAGTCAGTGGCAGGATTTTACAGCAAATGATCTTTCATTCCATTTTGAACAAGCCCCAAACTGCACAAAACTATGGAAACCAGGAATTGCTCCGCCCTGAGAGAGAGAGAGAGAGAGAGAGAGAGAGAGAGAGAGAGAGAGAGAGAGAGAGAGAAGAGAAGCAGATTGCCCTTATTGTGGACAGAGAAAATACCTCCGAGTAACACTCTCCTTAATCAGAGTGTAATCAGATCAATAGCAAGGGCCGTGTGGGCTGCAGTGCTGCTCTTAGTACACAGGCACTGAACGGAAATGAAGGAATGTACTGATAACATCTGCAACTGAAACTGGAACACTTTTATCCACCCCCCAAATATAAAACACTGGCATTTCAGATTAAACCCCTCCACAAGCATTAGTGAAAGCATATCCTCAGGTTTTTAAAGAGGAAAATGTAGTATTTCTCTTTGAGACATATTTGAGAGAGTTTTTATTTTCTTATTTTTGTTGTTGTTTTATTTTCGGCATTCCAGCAGTATGTTGGGCTTCTTTGGTACTGTGGTAAATGCAGGACTTGAGGGAAGGGATGTGGGCTGTTATTATACAGTTTTGGACACAAATTGTGGAATCGATTTTTGGTGCAGCATGTCAGGAGTGATTGATGAAGTGCCTAGGCTCTGCTCACACACAGCTCTGAGAACCACACACTCACTCCAGTACACTAAACTACTGCACACAGCTAACTATGACAGTCCACACACTTAAAACTGCTACCTTACACTCTAGAAGGAGAGAGAGAGAGAGAGAGAGAGAGAGAGAGAAAGAGAGAAAGAGAGAGAGAGAGAGAGAGAGAGAGAGAGAGAGAG
>JBBMFX010000002.1:13528345-13544621 GCA_037832545.1 Rhabdalestes septentrionalis | reverse complement strand
GAGAGAGAGAGGGGGGGGAGAGAGAGAGAGAGAGAGAGAGAGAGAGAGAGAGAGAGAGAGAGAGGGGGGGGAGAGAGAGAATGTGCCATTTGTCCAGAGTTACATGCTGCTCACATTAATAGTTTTGTCTGAAATTGTCTCTACATCAGTGGGTTGCATTTTTGAGTTTTGATCTGTAAATTTACATGCTACATTTTCTGTATTTGTCCAGTTATCTGATTTAAGAGAGATAGAAGGTTGTAGTGATGGGGATGTAGTTTCACTGTACAAAGCCGCTTAGATGCTGTAGCTAAGGCATAAAAGAAATCCGTTGTGTTGGTACTGCCTCAGTGCTGACAGAAATTAAATTGTGTCCGAGGACTTTTTATATAGCTGCACAAGGTCTGAGACAATATTGCCAGTGGCTTGCAACTCCGCTCCAGACATACAGTCTTGTCTCTGTTTGCAACATGACATAAGACTCCACATTCTTCTCTGTCTCCAAAAATCTATAATGCTTCCATTTAAATCTAGACAGAGAGTTCCCTTTATAACTGCTAGAAAATACTGTACATCCAAATGTAATGTTCTTGCAAAGTCCACCTTTTGTGCAAGGCAGTTACTAAACATTACTTAGAGATGCATACTCTTCTGAGATTACTTTTAAAAATTGGTATATCTTCAAGCATGAGTTTACTTATGATCAACATGGATGATTTAAAAGAGGCTGTTGCATCTGATTTTCCATTAAAGCAACTGCTCTGTTTTTGAGCTCTTTTGCACAAAAACTGTGGCACATCACTAGTTGTTGCTGAAAAAAAATCTATGCTAACTGGTTTATATGTTTTATGCAGACTTGAGTGGCAGGGACTGTGCTATCATCACCATCTCCAAATGTCCAGGCAAGCCCATTTTCCGCTCTCTAACAGAACTTTATTCTTAATAAGTCCTGTAGGTTTCTCTTGTCTCACTGGCTTGTGAGAACTTGCCTTTGCCTGTGCATGTTCTAAATCCATAATGGCAGGCCCTCAAGTCTCTGTTGTTACAATACACACACAAACACAATTTGTAGAACCTGATATAATCGGGTCTGGCAGGTGACACTCAAGTTTATTATGACAGACTGACTCACATAAGACTTCAATAGCTTAACTTTGATAGATTAACTCTGTATGTCCATGTCTGTAGTATCATTTTTGTGAGAGGTACTCAATGCAAAGTTGAGAAGGCAGCAGATAGGAAGGCTGTGTTGAATGCACAGGCCATGTGCTAACTGTGATTAGTTTATAGATTAAATGAGGGCTCACTGGTTTGGTTTGTGCATACTGCACACACATGCTGGGGCTTTGAACTCTGCTTACCTACTGAGCTTTACACATATGCTCTTTATAAACAGCTTCATGTGAAACTTCATAGCACTGGCTCACAGAATACTGCTAATTAATGTCCTGTTGGTGATCTTTGTCCATGGCAGGCTCCTGAATTATTCTGTGCATATGCAAGAGACCAGAACTGGACAAAACACTCAGGTTTTCTCAGGTAGTCTCAGGTTTCATTGCAGTATTCCTTTATAACACCATTTATGATTGTCTCAATCTAATTGAGACAAGCAGAAACGGTGCTATAAAGGTATATTTGTATCTGCTGATTTTTTGGTTTTAGTATTACTGATAAGTGAAAACAAGTGTTATATATATATGTATTTTTTGTTTGCAAAAAAAAAAATGACAAAAACTTCCTTAGACATGTAGTCTACATGGTCCAAGGTTCCGAAGGGAAAAAGATGAGGTTGTGTCAGTGTCGCTCGATACTTATGCTCAAAATATATAGGTTCCATTATATAAAAATTGGTAAATAATGTGATACCTTATTTTTTTATATATATTTGTACAAAACATTGATATTGAACAATTCTGCATAGCATTACAATGTAAGTGTCTTTGTGTGATGCAGTTCATTACATAAGACTACATGAATGCCTAAGCAGAGAATGCAATAGAGTAATTCTGTAGTAATTCAATTGGATTGATTTTCCTCTTGCTCATAAGGGACACAGCAGATAAATACATATTTGCATGTACCTGGAAACAATTTTCTTGTCCATGAAGTGTAATTACTAGAATCAAATGAAATTATTATGGGTCAGGAATTTACAGCTCTTTATTATGGTACAGTGGCCTGAAACTGATTTGCTCTTCTGTTGCTCGTTGCTACAAAAAGTAGTGTATTTTTAAGAAGGCAAATTTACTAAGCAGTTCTTTTCTAAGCTTATATCTTCAGTCGGTAGTGTGCTTGCAGTGTGGTATTAAATGGACTGCATTGTGCTTTTCTCTCTATAGTGCCCAAGGCATGAGTTAAGGAGCTCACTAGACCCACCTCACTGCGAAACTGCTCCCCAGTAGACATGACACATCTTGAAACAGATCATATACTTCTAAGGGAATGGTCTACAACATGCCCCTCCCCTATTCTTGGATGTGTCCCAGACAAATGGTGGTCATTTAAAAAAAATTAAGCACTCTGTCTGACGAGATCAATTATAAGATCTTTGGTCCTGCTCACACTACAATACTTAAAAGAAAATCTATTTTTTAGATTTTGACCATTATTGGTTCAGAATATTTAAATTATTAGGAGTATCTTTAAAAACAATATCAAACTTGTATGTTTTAAATACATTCATTAGGACACCAAAACTGATTTTTCCATGACACTTTAAATACCTTTGGCATGTTTATATTTACGAGTCTAGTCATTAACTCGCCTTGCAACATTGATGCCCCTCATATTACCATGGTAGGACCATGTGACCATGAACTAGCAGAGGATCCTAGTGCATCCTTAGGTGTCTATGAAAGAGAGGTATGAACATTATACATGTTATTTCTGAGGTGTTACTGAACCTCCTCCCTCCATGTCCGGAAACAATATAGATTGTTCTAGATCCTGATTAATGACACTTATATGGAATGTAAATGTTTGCACTATTGCCTGTGTCCTCTGGTAGTGTTTTAAACATTCAGGTCAGACACCTTTAAGCCAAGAACAATGCAGAGTGGCTACAGGGGCTCAGCCTAGAAAGAAGCACATTCAGATTATGCCTGCTGCTCAGGATGCTTCCCAAAATTTCCCTGTTTGATTTCAGCCCATTTATCATTATTCTCTTTGGCAAGCTCAATGTCATCTGTTCCCAGAAGAATTATAGGATTGCACTGCAGAAGACAAACAATTTACTGGCACTTTGCCTCACTGAGCAGCACTGTCTGCCTGCCAGCAGTCATCCATTTCACTATTCACACCATACAATATAAAACAGCCACACACAGGCACCCAAACCACAAACACAATACAGTACAAGCAACACTTCATGTACACAATGCAAACAGAAGTTCATATAGCAATACACTTAGGTCCGACTAGATTTTAACTAATTGTGAGAAAACTGTTTTGTGCGAGTAGAATTCTGAAGTGTAGAATTCATGCCTTAATTTCTGTCACATGTAGCATAATTCTGCATAACAAATACATAGAGTCTCTCCTTGCAAATGAGGCATTCTTATTTAAAAAAATAATGTTAAGACCAATCCCAAAACATTTCATAAATGATGATCTCTGAATTAGCACGTGGATTAGCATGCATATTAGCACAGCAATACATTCATAGGCCCGATTCTTACCAGGCATTAATATCCATCTCAACTGAACTGATCACAAGAGTATAGAGCACATATAGCTGTTTAGACCTTTATGTCTTCAGTGTGTTCCTATTGGCAGTCAGAATTTGACTGCAGTTATTGTGCTGCTCACATTAAGTTTGTTGGCCACATTTTTTATCAGATAAAAAGGAATGCACATTGTTTTTCTAGTACATGTAGAAATTGTTAAAGACTTTTAGTTTGCTTGTCCTGTTGACATAAAAACCAGCAGGAGAGAAGTGCTGTTATGGCGCTGTTAATAGAGCAACAAGTTGCTTTGATGGCTTTACCAGTGTGTACTTTACAAGGCCATAGTGACATAATTTAGCTTTCAATTTTTCTTTAGTTAATCCACCACATTTTATTGTTTGGCCCTAAAGAGTGAACATGAGAAAATATAGCACAGGGAAGCAAAGATGGCAAATGAATATGTGGTAAGAGAAATAAAATTGAGACGTGGGCTTGGCGGCCTTCTAGTGTAAATTCCCCATCGGCTTTCAGTGGAAATGAGCTTTGAGGAGGCAATAGGCCTCAGGCATACAAGGAAACAGTGGTGGGATGGAGGGATGTTGAGGCATAGAGGAGGAAGATGAGGAGGAGGAGATGTGGGCCAGGAAGCAACCTGTCAGGCTAGGCCAACTTCCCCCTCCCCCCAGTGGCCTGCACTCGCCACTCTCCTCTGCAGCCACTGCAGTCTCCCGACATTTACATTATTCAAAGATAAATGCATTGTCAATTCTGCGTCTCCACACACTAGATATGTGTGCTGCTCAAGTCCCTCAGCAACCAAAGGTGCTCTCACCTCCGCTGCCCACTAGACACACTACAAATGAAATCAAATGGATGCTGCTACTGAGCAGAATAATTTAACCCTGCTGAAGGACTGTATGTGTGTGTGTGTGTGTGTGTGTGTGTGTGTGCGCATGCATAATGATCAAAATACAACATACTGAACCTATGTGAATGTATCACTGCAGTTTAACTAAGAATTGATTATATAACAAATGGTTCTTGTTTGGAGCATGGTGTTCCATATTAATGTCATTTTTGTCCAGTCTTCAAAATCTTCTTAATTCATTACAATAAGTCTCATGGGAAAATTGCTACATCATTAAAATCCCAACACAGCTAGACACTGCTATGTGTCATGCACAGATAAATAATGACCAAGTACCTAAACCTTATATCTTAATAAACTATGTACTTATAGTAACTTTGCATGCTTTATGGGCATGTGATTTAGTCCTGCTGTGCAATATCTAAATGCATGATTACCGATGAAGTTCCATGTTCAAATAATGTTAATAAATGTTTATGATTTTTCACCATGTGTGTGTGAGCCTGCGTGCGTACATTTGTGCATTTATGTGAGTGTAAGTACAGGTTTGTATCTCCATTAAGTGCTTGAGTCCACTGAGATTAAGCTTTCCTAATGAAGGCAATCTGTTCCCACTCTTGGGATGCCATACCACAACCTCATAGACTCATCAGACATTTTGTAACTGTAACATGGATCATAATGGACTCTACACACCACCACTAATTACCCATTCAGTTCCCACCATTTGGATAACCATTGGCTGCTATTGCTTGGAAAAATAGAATCTCTCTCTCTTTTTCTCTTTCTCTGTCTCTCTCTCCCCCGCTATCTCACTCTGTGTGTCTTTTTATTAAATGTATATTTATTGTCACTGTTGCAAACTCTAACCTCCATAAAAATATATATTTTTAAGTTACTGTGGCCCATTTCTGTCCATACGTTGTATTATTCTGGCATAATGTTTAACATCAGGTATTTTCATTTGCTGTTGAAAAAAAAGGGTAAAAAATATTTTTTAATTGTGCTCTCAATTTTTGAAGATGCTAAACCTAAATTCTGAATTTGCTTATAATTCCTTAAAATTACAAATGTCGTGAAAATGCAACAGAGATGTATCCACATAACCCTCAGAGGCCCTAATTATTATTGGTGTACTGTCGTGGATAAATGCTGTTTGAGTGATTGGAAAAGAAGCTAGGAGCTACCTGGCTAGGCCAGCGAGCATGAAAAAAGGTTTGCCTCAGGTGAGCATTTATACTGAGCCACTCTCACATGCTTATGGTGTCTCCAGCTTGTGCTAAGTTGTTTAATTACCCTTTTTTACACTCCCATTCATTGTAAAGTTTAAACCTAAACTCATGAATGGAGCTGTCTGCTGGCCATTTTTCATATCTAATGGTCACAGGCTACTTTACTGGAATAATGTGTCTGGTATTACAAATGAAAATCACAGGGAATCATTCTTTATCTTGCGGACAGATTAAATTCTGAATCCTGTAACTGTAATAGGCACACTTGTAGCTTTACATAAATTAAGGCCCTAATTATGTTAGATACTATTTTAAACAAAATAACACCCTTCTCTGAATCTATAGTTGTAATTTATAGTAAAGCCAAGTTCATTTTCCAGAATAATCCATTACTCACTATGGTGGAGAGCTAATATGATGACTGTAAAACCAAAAGAGACTGGATCTCTCTCATCAGAGGGCGCAGTGCAGGAGAAGATAAATGAAGATGCGTTTTATTCCGTCATAATTTCCCTGGGAAAATGCTATAAAGGATGTCCATATGGATATTAGTGTGAAATAGGGGGACGTGTGAGGTATTTGTGTGAGGAGCGGTATAGACATTGCTGCAGTAATTGATGGCAGCTTTCCCGTGTGATCAGTTTGTCTGTCAGTTTGTAGGAGGTGGCGAGAGAAGGATGGGGCAGACTCTGAGGAAAGGAGCCACCACATCACGTTTGCTAGGTTAAATCTCCTAATGATAAGTATAAATCAACTACTCCTGAGCTGAATGCAATCTGAAGGTTTTGTGCATCTTGAAAGAAAATTATAGGAATAACACATTCAGTATACCGAAACTCCATGCCTGCTGCTTTATAAAAAGTAGAATTTCTATACATGACGCTAATAGAATTGAAATGCTTAGGGATTCTTACTTGCTAATAGTGAAGGTGGTAGAATAATATATTATTACGTTGTTTGTGCCTATTGCAGGACTACTTTTAAGTGCTACATTGATACTTTTGTGCAGGCTCAGCATTTCAGCCATGCAGAATCAAAATAGTTGTACATGGCAAGTATCACCATTTAATTTTTTTAATACATTATAACCAGGAAATGGCATAAATTCTAAAAATGCACTGTGTGATATATATATAAATATTTTATTTCAGTTTTATCCTGCAGTGATAGCCTCTTGTTTTTGGTTAACCTGGTAAATACTCCTGTAATACAAAACATTGTCAATTTGGTATAAAGGAGTTGAGGTATAAATTAATGATCAGATATTTCTTTACACCACTCAAACATGTTTAAACCCTGAACCCATGGCCTGAACTCTCAGGTCCAGACTTTTGTTATGCAGTTCTATAACTTAAGTGTAATGCTGCCATTTTGCATTGTTTTCCATGTAGTTAATTTAAGGTGTTATAAGCTTGGATTTTTCAGGAATACAATAGGCTAAGCTGAGTTCTGTATAATTCCTTTTAAAAGGTACATTTTCAACAGTTCTGTAGATTTAATGTATATTCAGCACTCCATTCCCTAATGTAGATGTAGTGGTACATTAATTTATTTGGAATTTTGAAGAATTTTTAAATAAATTTCTCCCTGAACAGGTATAAATTATAAGGGGTTACTCACAAGGTAATCTCTCATAATTTATACCTTTTTAAAGTTGTGGATCTTCCTTTTTTATATTAAGTTAAATCAATAAGATTAGATATCTAAGGCCTCCAAGTTAACATATATATATATATAAATGTACCTTAATACAATGCAGCCTTTTTTTCTTTTGTATTTAATGCCTCCTGGTTATAAAATCCCCTATTTTTGGTTTACAGAGACTTTAGTGCTAAGCAGAATCATTTTTCACTGAATGCTTAAACAATGTACTTGTAAAGTCTCAACAAAAGTGGATCCTCTTCATGATGCCTTAAATGTTGGTTTCATTGTGTACTACATTGTTCTCAAACTACTATGGAGTATTATAGCAACACGCAACACTCCAAGTAGCTTAATGATAATAGGGTTGCTTTAAAAAGAATGTTAATAAATGTGCCTTTTTCCAGAAGTGTGATGTTCTGGATCACATGGTGAGCTAGTCATCCTTGCATTGAGGTAATTATCTTTATCAGAGGTGACAAGTGGTATAGGATGCTGCCTTCCAATAGCCATTAGCTGAGCTTTGGGCAGCCTGGTGCCTGTGCACTTACTGCAACGTTAACCGGTAATGGAGATCCACATATAAGAAAATGCTGTACACTTGTCTAAAATGACGACTTACAAGATACTCCTTTCTCTTTTTTGTATTATATTTTTCCTTAAATGTGTTAGTGAGAAAATAAAATGATGGATAAGAAGGAATAGCTAATCTGATGATGATCTGAATGTCAAAGAAACCTTGCATGATAGTGAGACACAGTTTTCGCATTATACATTAGTATGACATAATGCATATATTCTAGTACTAATACATGAATAATGGTTTTATTAGTAATGGGAAAAAACAAACATATGTTTTGATGTAGTGTATGGAGTTAAAGATCATGAATTCAGTTTTGTGATCCTTAACAACACATACATATACACACGTTCTAATATTACACATCATTACATTTATCGACAAATATTCACTTTTTTGTCTTTATTATGACCATTATTGGTGCAGATGCGCAGTACAAGTTAATGGTTCATCACAGTTCAGTTCACCTACGGACTGAAATTTTGCTTTGAAACATTGTCAACAAGATCATTGAAAATCCTTGCAAAAGTGCCTAATGGAAATAACATTTAAAACTTTTGTAAACAAAGCGAGTATTTCTTAAATACGCGTAATTTAAAATCACAATAACTTTTAAAATCACTCAAAAAACCCTCTGAGGCACGTGGTATCGACGGGCTGAACATTAATAAGTCACAATGATAAAGCAATAATATCTAGTTTAATAAGGCAATTTAAGTTAGTTTAAGACAGTCCGTCGTTTAAAAGGCGTGCAAGCGCGTAATCAATGGATCACTTTCTGTTTTACTCATAAATGTGTGAAGGAGTTGAATTCAAGCGTAGATGCACTTTTGTTGGCGCCAGCGCGCGCAGTAGGAACTGTGCGCCTGGCAGGGAGTCCAGGCCCGGCAGGTCCTCCTTTTCTCTCCTTTTCTGTTTCATCCGTCTGTTCAGGAACCAGGTCTTCACCTGCGTCTCGCTTAGGCGCGCGCTATTTGTTGAAATGAAATTCTTTCTCGAGTTCCGTCAGCTGCTGAGTGGTGAAACTTGTGCGCACTGTTGCAGCTGCAGCAGCAACCCTGTATAGTTCGCAAGCCAGTGAACATTCTGTATCAGAAAGAAAGAATAAAAGAAAGAGGGTGAAGATTAGTCAGACGTAAGCCACGGCTTGGCGTGTTTCAGTATCTGGTTTGTTCTCATCTTAATACGAACAACTTACTTTGAGGGTGATTTCTTTTAGCTCTCATCCAGTCGAATGTGTCACTAGCTACATCCCGTGTACATTCTGATCTAACCTCGCATTTTAAATAGGAACTTTGGCACCTGTCGTACGCGTGGAATGTTGTCCCGGTTTGTCTGTGTTCCTTGAAGCAGAAAGGCGCGCTGCTGGTAATCAGGAGCTACGCAGGCACCTTTGGGTCTTCAGCGTCTGTGCAGCATTCCCAGGCTGCAGCACTCTACTGCAGTCCATTCTCCAGACACGAGCCACACTGCACATCCGAAGTTATATGGATGCCAGTAAGTTGATTCTGATAAGCCGGCGCTGCTCTCCCTTGGGGCTCTATCTGGGACGGCGGAAAGTCAGTCTCGCGCTCTTCCCCGCTCACTTTCGCTCTGAAAGTCGGATCTTCGCCTGGCTAACATGCTGAATATGAGGACATTAGGTGAATCTATTAGAGACAGGTATTTTAACGGGGGAATGTTTACCACAGCCGCATGTCTTCGTGACTTACTTTACTTTGAATCTCTAGATGTAAATAATGGCCACCCCGGAAGGTGGGGCGTGGCCTCGCCCAGCCGGCCAATCAGGGGGACGAATTGTAGCCCGCCCTCTGGCTTCAAGCAATCCGGCTTCAGTTGGACCCTATAGCATGTCGATATAGGACCCCTCAGTGCATTACAATGTGCCTTAGTGAAAGGCTTAAGTGAAAAAGGTTTGATCCATTTAATTCTACACAACTGGTAAAATAAGCCAATATACATTAAAGTAACTGGTCTTATTTGTTCGCTTTATTTTGCTTTGTTGGACTCGCTCTTACTAACCTACTTGAATATTTCGTGCCTAGAGGGCTCTGTACTAACATCTCATTAAACTGCTAGTGGAAATAAAGCACTCAATTTCTACACGATTCTTTTTAAAGGGTTAATGTGTTCCTGACAATCGGAAAAGACGCATTTCCGTCTTAAAGCAGCTGTCATACTTTTATTAGATGCCATTTTTACTGTTATTGAAAGTTTTACTAGCAATTATAAAAATATTCTGAGAAAACTTCAAATTCCTAATATACTGTACAGCGCCCCTAGACTGACAGGTCTTCTGTTTGTTTTGTTTTGTTTTTTAGATCATCGTTTGGTGTATAATATAGCCACGACGCATCTGGCGATGTCCCCACAGAAGAAGCTGCTGTCGAGGAAAGTTGTACCAAATCTGTGATTGATGATCTAAAGCTGCGTCATGCTCCCCACTTTTGTAGTTATCGATTCAACCTGTTTTCTCTAACCATTTACACTGTATTTATCAGTAACATGCTAATAAATTTCGGCTATGCGATTAAATGGCCTGTTTTGAAATTAAATTAAAAACAATCTGTGATTCCAATGCTTAGCCCAGACTACAACTAAGAGTCATACGTAGCCACACAATGGCTGGCCGACCGAAAGACTGGGGAGCAGTTGCAGGGCATAACACAATTGTGAAAAACAAAAGAAACGGCACGCTTTAATTTGACCCGAATAACAGTCCACTCTACCTGTAATATAAGTAAGATTTGCTGGCCCAAGGAGCGACTTTATAATCTACAGTCCAACCAATATTGTTGAACAATTAAGTCGTTTTAATATCGAAAGCTTAAGGCCTTGGTACATGTAACATTCTTCTTCATCTCTCTGATGCACCACGGAGCTCCATTCATATTTCAGTCGATCACCCTTGAGACTCGGTTAAGTCCTCCTTTAAATACAGTGAGGGCACAAGTGCAATAGGCTTAAATGATGAAGTGCACTTTAATGGCTATGATTTAAAGGAGTAGTTTGAACATGAAAGATGATCTAATTAAATAGATTTACCAATATGGGGCTTATTTTATCTGGACATTTATTGTGTAAAATAAGACTACTTAAATAGATGTGCTTTTTTATTTTAAGAAAGTTTTTTTATTCCACATTTTGTTTTGAAAATGACATCCTAGCGTTAAAACACAACATACAATAATTTTGTCACGAATTTAGAAACAATAATATTTATTTTTCTTTGAATTATTCTCCTCTGTAATGTTAATCATTTTATCCATCTGCTTGTCCTTCAGTATCTCTGCTGCAATGAAAAGCTCAAATATAACCTGCACTTAATAGGCCAGATTTCAATTTCTTCGGCTGTTGTATGTTACCATAGGTTTCATGTTCAGTAATGAACCTAAGCGATATCCATATATTTTCAAATGAGAGCTTGAAAAAAAAAGTTAAGGGATTATTAAAACTTTTCTTTATGCTACTCCTCACGTTTTAAGGCAGTCTATACCCCTGGAGATGGAGTCATTACACTACACAGTACCTCGAGAAAAGGACTTGCCTGGATTTCTCCTTATGTCAGAATGCGTGCCAGATCATTTTCTAAGCCTGTGTTATCCGAGGAAGGGAATTTAGAGCAAATAGTTGAAACGGCATTCATTGTAATGATGGCGGAAATGGCTGTCATTACTGTGCGTCGACCGTAGTGGTAACCATGGGAAACGAATTACAAATGAATAGCATTTTTATAATAAATCCTTTTATGATGTTCCCTCATCGTTGTAAATTACTGTCCTCCGTGCTTTTAAGAATGCAGGGCATCTCATATGCTGTTGCAATAGGCTGCTGACTGTCCACACTCTACATGTTGCTACATTGTTATTATTGGTATTGCAATTACAGTTTCTAAATACATAATAAACGTTTAAATAAGCGCTGCTCGATGAACAGTCTACCCAGTGTGCGGAAGCTGTGAATAAGGTTTACCTACCCTTTACGGAGGACGTCGGTGCGCCTCTCATTACCAGCGTGGTGCTTAAAATGTCCAACGCTCTCATCCGTGCCCTGGTCCTGCCGCAAGCATGCGGTCACGTTATCCTTTTCTCAGCACAAAGTTTGGCCTCTCACAGTTTGAAATGTGTTTCTAGAGTTAGGAATGCAAAAGCTTTGTTATTAAGGAGGTGGAATCAGTGGCGAGGCTGAAAGCGACGAGTTTTTGATTAATGAGCTTTGAAATGCCTCGCTAGGGGAAGCGAATGAGCGAGCTATTCAGTTAAAGAAGACTTGCCATGCTTATCACTACGAAACCAAAGCCCTTAAATACACCCCTTAATATAACCTTAATTTTTACCTTAATTTCCAGGAAAGTAAGGAAAATTAAGTGGAAAAGTGCACAGATTAAGTCTGATTAAGGGGTAAAACTACTGAATTTAACCCTTTTTTTATTTGCCCCTTAAATAACTGAGACTCCTGAAGAAAATATCTTATGTTTAGGATTAAGGGGTTTCCCACTCATACCTTAAATCCACTTTTAAGGTAAAATGAAGGCATAAGTTTACAGGGCCACTTAATTCAAATTCAGGTGTTTGGCATATTTTCAGGGGTAAATGAAGGTAGAGTTAAGCATATTTTAAGTACATTGTGTTTCATAGTGTATAGAGCAAGCACTGTGCAGCAGCACTCCTGGCCATAGCTACGTTAGGAGAATCTGGAACAAAGAAAAACGTAGAAGAAACTGTTCAATGGTGATTCTGTTAGTGAATACGAGTTGCGGCGTTTAACTTCATATATTTGGAAAGCCTAGCAGTTACACTTGCAGTTAAAATAAAGTAAATTTCTGTGTGTACGTTTAAAGTAGTTTTATCAGCGCACCCCTATCAAAGCAAACCACCAAAAAGCCCCTCTGCTAGCATGGCCGGTGACCGTTAAACGTGTCCATGTCACAGTTGTTACTAGCTGCATAGACATAGAAAATCACGGGGTCCCAAATACATTAAATCAGCGGTAACCTGAAATAATACTCATATTGCAATATTAAAGCAACTTTGGACCTGAGTCTCTTAACTATTTAAGTGACGTTTTATTGGTCCATTGGTTCTAAATGGTGAGATGAGAGCATGTGCGTGAAGTGGATGCTACTGAACACCGCGCAGCCCTTTGTTTGCTAAGGATATAGTTTCAAAATGGCGTCTCGCTGGTGCAGAAGATGAGATATTCGCAATGGGATGTGGGAATATCACCTGCTACCAGAAATACAGCCGTGATCCTCTTGCGACCATAAAATAGATGTAGATATGTGCTCATCATCCAGTCAATTTAACCACTTTATTTACAAAATGTATAACACAACAAAATATACCATTTCCATATCGTTACCATTTCATCAATTTGTGTGTGGACTGCTCACTTACAAAATAACATTTGTGATGAGTGATGGGGGCGACGATGTGAAAATGGTGTGCTGGTGTTTGTGAACTATCCTATAACATTTAAGCAATATTCCAAAGGAAAGTGTCAAGTGCTGTTGTGTCTTCTTCTGATTTAACGTTTTCTAATAATGGAAAAAACAAGTACACCAGTCACATAGTATTACTTTGTTTGAATTTGATGTAAAACACACGCAATCTGCTGAAATGTGATGCATAAATTCCACAATTCTCCATAAATAGTCCACAAGAAAAGATAAATAATGTGCGTTACAAAACCGATAAATAATAAATACTCAATAGGTATACATGTTCTCCATACAGCCTCAGAGGAAAATAATAAATAGTGTGAACAGATTCATAGGTACCAATGACTAACAGACGACTTAACAATGCCAATGGTTTCTCTTTTTTCCCTACAAATTCCATCCCTAGAAAGATGGGTGCCTAATACTGTAAAATCTACAGGACTTACCTTCAAGTAATAAGATATTAAATTGCCTTCATATTGCGCACTGTTCTTTCAAGATGTGAACGACTGATAGCAAACATTCTTGCGCATCTTCAACAGTCAAGGGAAATGGACCACAGCTTTAAAATAATTACAGTCATAGCAGTAATATTAATATCAATAATAATACAGGGGTAATATGTTATGTCTTTCTTGGAGTGTAGTTATATAAATTACTATTTTTAACTTGTGAGGTATTACAAATCGACACTTTCCCTTTTCACACACACGGGGTATTCTTACAAATGCGTTAGCTTCGGCGCTTCCTGCAGCCTTCCCTGAGAAGCGTGGTGAGAGGTGAGGTCTGTGTATGTGGGATGAGGGTCACACGGTCCGTGGTGATGGTTGCCCGGAATCTGAGCGGCACAGCTGTAGTCCACGCTGGCGGATGAAGGATGAGGAAGATGGCCGAGGTTGAACATAGGGCCCGAGGCTGGCATAGAATCAACGAAATTTCCCCCGACATACACGGGGCTCCCTTGCAAATTAGCATTGGCAAAGCTGCCATTGCTTTGCATGCCGTGGTGCTCGTACTCTGTGCCCGGGTACCTTTTCTGCTGCGGTATGCAGCCACCTAATGGCGCAGTGTACGCAGCCAGGCCGTACATGTTTTGCTGTGGCTTAGCGAAGGACGGAGGCGAAGGAGTGTCGTAGTTGAGACTGTTTACGTTTGGAAGCTGACCAGAGTATCCAACATGATTGGGGCCACTTAGCGGCGGACTTCTGTCCGGAGAGTGCCCTAGGGGAGAGTGCATTATGCCCTTGGATTTCTGATCCTTTTTGTACTTCATCCTCCTGTTTTGAAACCAGATCTTTATTTGGCGCTCCGTGAGGTTGAGTAGATTAGCCATCTCGACTCTTCTGGGACGGCATAAATAACGGTTGAAGTGGAACTCCTTCTCGAGTTCCACAAGCTGGGCGCTGGTGTAGGCAGTGCGCACCCGTTTGGAAGCTGGTCCAGGCGGACTCTTATCATCACACGTCTCTCCTGAAATGACATCATAAGCATGTTTAGCGCTCACAGTTTTTCTTTAGGTCAGCACAATGTAAAAGAGAAAGGAGTGAAACTTAACAAAACAAACTAACAGGCTGTGTATCATAGGGTGACTGACATCTTAATCCATCTTGCAGTGGTTAGGAACTGATTTTAATGCCTGTGATTAGCCGTGTCATATGTAATCGATGGAATTATTTCAAAGCAGCATGCTCTTGCAGTGCTGCAAAAGCAATATAAGGCCGGTGAACGCCAAAGGCGAGTCTGAGACACCATCATTAATGAACTGGTGTAGTTCATCTGCCCAAACATATACACACACACCCAGCCACCCACCCACACACCCATGTCAATACAGGGTATAGCTACCTGGAGCTGTGCAGTTGGTGCTTTTTTGTTTTGAGTTCTGACGTGTTTCCTTCATCCATGGGAATATTTGCTTTGTGATGACTGGGGTGGCAGTGTTGGAGCTATTGTTGCTTGGAGGTTTCTTTTTCTGGGTGGTGGTACTGTTTGCGTTAGGTGAAGTGGCTGCTAAAGGAGGCGCTTGTTGCTGGTCACCAACACTTTCTGGTTGGGTGCCCTGACTGGCACTTGGTCGCATACAGCTTCCATTAATATCGCTGTTTTTGTGCCCCGGTGGCCGGACTGTGGTGGGTTGAATGGAGCACACTGGGCCTTGATAGTCATTCTCGACGCTGGAGGTGGAGAAGGACTGATGTGCAGGCCCATACGTGTAGGAGTCAGACTTAGGGTATGAGTAGCCTCCAAAAAGTCCAGCATTATCATAATAAGTGGCTTTCTGCATTGTGAAGGTTTTAAACTATGAGGGCTTTGTACCCTTGTCCAATGGCATGGGCTTCTTTTTCACGTGATTGGGGCTTCCCACTGATTTTCTGTACTCTGACCTGCAAAGACAGAAGCAAATTCGTGAATCAAAACCACTTACCACTAACGTGATTCGACTTTACAAATTCTCATCCTAAAATGTGCACAGTGTGCTCATATAACTGTTCACTCTTTAAAGCAATGTTTGCAAATGTTGTTTCCTCTAAATCGATTATTATTGGTGACAAATTTTATCCCAAGAAAGTTTCTTTAGCTGCTTGCTGAAATAGTTGTTTTGATTTCACGCCGAAAATTGGGGGACAAAACTTTTGTAGATGATATACCTAATCAAATCATGTTAAAATAACATGCTTGAAAGAGACACCAGTGCTTTCACATAAAGGACTGAACTATATCATTTGCTGTTTTTCTCTCTTCCTACATCTGTATTTGACTATTATACACGACAAACATGCTTTCCTATCGAATCTTCAGCTTGTTTGTTTCACACTCTCTCTCTCTCTCTCTCTCTCTCTCTCTCTCTCTCTCTCACACACACACACACAC
>JBBMFX010000002.1:13511719-13527589 GCA_037832545.1 Rhabdalestes septentrionalis | reverse complement strand
TGGCGTTTACAACCTTTGGCCTTTCGTTTTCAGAACCTCAGGCGAACAAGAGGGTTAAACTTTAACTTGTTCTGAAAGTTCCCTATTGAGCTCAATCTAAAGGAGGCAGAAGGCGAATCAGCAGTTTTTGGTGGAACAATATCCCCTTTTTAGCAGTTCAGTGCTCCACACAAAGTGACTAGAAATCGAGTTTTTTGTCGTGCGGTATAAAACGAGAAATGTAAAAATACACACAATGCCTATTTTAGCCACAGGCGATCGTATCACATATTTTTTTAAGCAAAGATGAGACGACTGGAAAGGCCTGAGGGTTGAAAATGTAGTGAAGCCATTTTATATTTTTTATTAGTTTCAGAATTTTTTAACAGATCTGAAACAGCGCACGTCTTGGCCTTGGTATTGTTGCATTATTTGCTTTGAGCGACGAGGGCTATGTGTTTATTCCATCCGTTTGTTGCTGTCAGATGCGCTGTATGTGAACTTTGTCTGAACCACCCAAAAGCCAGGCTGTAAATCACAGCAGCGAAATCAAACTCCTCTGTAGTCTTCTCTTCTCACGTACAAATTTAAAATGATTTTATTTTTTTTATAGCCCTCTTTTTCAGACTATAGCGTTTAATGATAATTCACTGTCTTATCTAACTTTAATAACAGACGAAACTGATTGTTCCTGATTCTCATTGATGATGTGTGTTGTGGGAATGGATGACTGTATGTGGGAGGGACACTGAGTTATGCAAATGACATGGCAAATGTGCGAGTGCAATCTGTTCCTTCCAGTCCTGTGGTAAGCTAAGGCGCTGTGCGATTTGCAGTTCCAAACGTAGGCTGTACAAGGCCTTCCTTCATTTATGGGCAGTGTTTGATATTTATATTCTTTACAGTTAAGATGGACCAACACCACAATTGCTCTAAGTTGTGACAGAACGCCTCAGTACCGCAGGCGCACTGAATCTCCACGCATTGCGTATTTATGCACCTGTTGTTTTGGATCCGCACACAATTTATGACAAACCAAAAAAGTGAAAAACATAAAAAAAACGCAACGCTTCCCAGAGAGGTGCCCCAGCCAGGATTTAAAAATCCTTGCGTAGGAGGATGGCCGGGTTAAAGAATGCCCTACTCTGCTGTTCTCCTGTAGTTAGATGCGAGGCCGCCATTATAAAACCACCACTCCAGTCTAGTTCACCAAGCGTGCAAGAGATACTTGCCTTGAAATAAAGTACTGCTGCGTTTTACGCGTTTTACTGCTGCGTTTTCAGTTTTACGAAGCGCAGGATGGATTTAAAAGAAAATGAAGAGAACATATTTTGAGATCCACAGGCTATCTGGAACCGGGTATCTTCTGCAATTTATTGGGGTGTATATGCCTTCTGTATTTTTCTTTAGTTTAGTAGAATAGTATTGGTTGTGAATTATTTTAATTCACTTCAGAAATCAGCTATACATAAAGCATTGTCCATTATGTTTAGTAAGTTCAGAGAATAGATAAACGTGCGAATGTAGCAAGTTGAAGGATAGCTATAAAAACTTAAAATACAGGGCGAGATAGAGAGAGAGAATATATTGATATGAATAATACGCTTTGATCTAGCTTACATTAAGAAACATAATTACAAAGTATTATTATTATTATTATTTTATTTTATTTTATTTTATTTTATTTTATTTTATTTTTTTAAATTATTATTATTATTATGTAGTGTTGAATACAATACATGTAAAATAGCGCTTCCGTATGTTTCGTAAAAATAAGTATTTACTTACCACCCTGTGTATCGCAGATTTTTATTTTCTCCCTCGATCGCTCTTCATAATTTTCACCTGGACCTGGAGGATGAAAACAATTATTTAGTCACAAGGGTACATTATTAACTTAACACTACTAATATTCCTCGCTTTGTCTTCTTTACAGTTTAGATATCCGGCTAACCGTTTACCTTCACTGTGTGTATTGTATAACTCTGGCTTATTTTTGTGCATCACAAACTATCACACTTGTAAATTTAATTTTCAAATTTGTCACACAAAATCTAGTAATTCTTACTAATAAAAAAAAACTACAACGTAGGTTTTCTCTCATTTGTTTTGTGTTTTGCTTCTTTTTTTAATACGAGCATGATGTTTGTTAAAACTAAAGCTTAAAAACTGACACAAGCGATTCTACACAAAGAGTCGCTGGCCAAAATATTTAGCTCTCATAAGCCTTTTGGGTGACCTTTGGCTTCTTCAGCAATAACTCACTGATTAATGAACAACGGGCGGAAGGGGCTCAAGTAAGTCACAAAGAAATCCACACCACACAACTTTTTCTCTAGTGTTTTTAAATCCCAAAGAGCCGGTGAATATGTGATATTTAAGCTCTGCACATAAGCTACATCTCCAACCAAGACAAACTGTTCTTCGGGACACTGGAAAAGTACTGTTTTGTGTTGAAAACCGTGGGAAGAGGACACCGCTTACGACTTTTGAAATCCCCGTCAGCCGCATCTTCAGATCTGGCTAAAGATTTTGAAAAAGTGGTACATTTTAACTGGTTCTTCATGTTCAATGTCTTTTTTAATCGGATAAATGATGCTGTCTCTGTTGCTTAACAAGCTCTGCCATTCTCAGGCCACAATGTTTTCGCCCACGCATTGTTACGGTAAGTTTGGTGCGCATAATGGAACAATGGATGGTTAAAATAATGGACTTAAGAATGCGAGCTTTTAATATATTTATATGAGTCTACGATAGCGAAAACAATATCTCACATTCCTATGTTCTGAAAGCTCTCGTCCATAAGCCTTTCGGAAAAAATAAGTTTAGAACAATTTTATTTGATAAGCTATTGTCTTTACTCGTTGTAGCAGTAAGTGCAAATAACACTGCTACAAATGCTTCTCAAGAGGATAGGACGGAGGCTATTTCACCAGAGCTACATGTTTCGCATAAGCTTCAAGGTCATAAAATTAAAACGTTAGCAAAACTTTGTCAAAACCAATTTTAGCAATTCTATCGGACATTAAGATCTGAATAAAATATCTGCGGACTCGAAGTTAAAACACTACAATGTTCCATAAAAAGCGTTACATTTAGTTGTGCATTTGTGTTATTTATCATAAACGACACATATATACAATAACACATTATTGTTTCTATCAATGTTGTTAAGAACATCGCTTTCTAAAATCTCTTTCTGTAAGTTATTTAGGGTATCATGTTTTTATCTTATCTTCAGCACAAGTAATTTCAGCTAAAATATTAGGCACTGACATTTGTATAATGGTAGACTCACTAAAATAAAGCACTGTATTTTTAAAAGGCGACAAAGTGTGTTTCTCTCATTTTTTCCCGTTATTTTTTTGTAAATGTAAACAAATTAGGTTAAACGTGAAGGCTGTACGTGTTCTATTAAGAGGGTATTGTTTCAGTTAGAAAGCTTTGCTGTTCATTTTGATGAATGTTTTCTCAACTCAAAAATCACAATCCGAATTACAGGTATTGAAATTAATTTGAATATTGTAACATTGTTGCTTTACAATGCATAAACCTCAAATCGCATATATCATTACTGTGAGGATAAGACAACGAATTAAAGTGATTTACGATCTCACAAGCTGTAAGACAGAATGAGAAGTTGCATCAGTTATTTCCCCTTTGCTTTTTGTCTTTTTGCGTCAAATCGCAAAATCAGCTAAAATCCAGCATCAAAAATATGAATCTATCAACCGTCCAAGCTAACCTTTCGAAAGTCCTCATGATTGTCGAATAGTTCTATATAATTCTTACATTTCCTTAAGTTGGGCTTTGCTAAAGGTGGGGTGTCATTAATAAAGATCAGCTGCACTGAATGGAATAAATCATATTTTACTGTTGCCGTAATGCAAACCTCATGGTTAAAGGTTGCGTTTTGCCATGCAATTGCTTACCTGTGAATCAATTTATCATACAGTCGTGCTCCTCAGTCTCAATATCTTTCCCTGCAGTGCTTCGGATATATCCTTCACCCTTTGTCTGTGCACGGTACTGTCCTAAACCTGATCTTGCGCCTTTTCAGACATTTCCATATACCAATGCAGACAGTATTCCCGAAAGAATGCAAGCCACTCAGTCAACTACCAATAAAAAGCCAAGTAGGTATCCTTATTCCAAAAACGAAATATTGCTGGCAGCCAGCCTCCCGCTGAAAAAAGCAAACCTTTACTGAAGTAAGATCAACGTTTGAGTCAACATTAGGATATTGGGGTTTGGGAGACCTTTATCATGACAAATAAAGGCGCTGCCTTAAAATACAAGCATATTTGTTCACGTGATCTGGATAGCAGATTATCCTGATTGAGGCTGCTACTACAACCAAGCCTTACCTCACAAATCCGTCTTTAAAAGCACAAGCGCCAACCTTCCCTCTGCTCCCCCACCTTGTTTTCTCCTGAACTGTCCCAAGCTTTGACAACCAATCTCGAAACATCTCAGAGTATTTGAAGAATTACTGTCATTTATATTGTTACCAGAATACCAAATGTTAATTCAAAATGAATAAAACTACACAGAAATAAAAATGAGCCAGGGGGCTTAATTAAGGTTTTGAACATGGTTGTTGTGTGGTTTCATCATGATTTTAACATATTTGTAGATTAACTTGCTTTGCCGTTTGCCAAGGAAGGCGCTAAAGGCATATCATGTATTTAATTTTACACCTGCCATTGTTCTCCTGCATTAAATTGTGATGTGTTTTGAGAATGCATCCAAATATTGTTTGCCGATGATGGCCCAGGCGATAACAACAATTTATGACCTCGTCAATGGTGGAGATTCATCAAAATAATGATAAAATTCGTACTTTTCTTCTCAGACATGCAGCGGACAGATTTGTAATGGATTTTATTCTTGTAATTATACAATTTGTGTTTACTAGTTTTTTCAATATGGTATTTCAAATATTCAGCATGTATTTAGCAAACGTGCTGAATGGTGGATGAGCCGCAGGAGGGATGGAGATGGAGCGAGTTGGGAAGGCGGCCGAGCAGGAGCTTGTCCTGAGGAGAGAATGTGCGTACTCTCCCTTTGCAGCATATGTTCACTGGGTAATAAAAGTGAAAGATTTACAGTCCACGCCCGACCCCCAACAGTTTCTCACCCTTTCAGGAATTACTGAGCAAGATTTACAGCGATGCAGATCTCCATCATCCCTCTCAACCAACTTACATACTACTGTTTCGGAATAAGGTCATTATTGCACACCATCGAGAATAGAGATAATACATGTATGGTGTGTGTGGGGGGGGGTTTCATAGTTAGTTTTCATATCCTGGATTTTTTGTATATGGTTTATTGTTGTTTTTTTTTTGTTGTTGTCAGTAATTATTTCCAGCGACATAATCAACATTTGGAGACAGTGATATAACCTACTAATAAAAAACAACTCCCACATTTTTGTGGCACGTTCCGTGAAACGTTTAGGCTTTGTTACTCTTTGTTACCCTTGTTGTCCTTCTACCAAAAACACACATAGCACTGCATCCCAATAAAAAACCAGTCCACCCGGAAAGAACTGCATTTTTGACGGATTATAAATCATTAAGAGGCCCTCGCATTAAACCCTGGCGACCGTTCAACAACAAACCAGCATCGCTACACTCTCCAGAAATTTCTCATTTACTATTACAATCATGCAACTCAGATGAATAAGCCTGATGTCCGTCTACAATCTCTGTTACACGGTAAAATCACGAGAGACGTCTGTATATGTCGGTTTACACTTGCATGTGGTCGTTACGAATAAGAAGTCATTACTATGCTTGCTCCAACTCCAGGCTGTCCTCGAGGAAGCTTCGCGCACTTGTCAAAGGGCACTATTTATCAAAAATCTGACAGACATTTTTATCCACGACCGTAGCCAAAAAGAATCTTAAATGTTTACCTACCAAGCTCCCATTGACGGAAATGGTGTACAACCGTGTAGTCTACGAATGCGTAGGGAATCGGACCGTTTGGATATTATTTTCTTGGATCTCTTCAGTTTTCAAGTCTGATAGAGTCCTCGCGATTAATGACGACGCCGGGTTTCTAGGGGACGTGCTGCATTAATTATTTAGACAATCACGTGGTCAAATAGAAAAAAAAGATATAGAGCAGAACCATATAGTCACCAAATTCTGTCTTCGTATGTCGACAGCGCAGTTTAATATATCTTAACGGGCTGTCTCAGTAGGCGAAGCGAACAGCTGGAAATCAAATATGGCCGTTTTGAGAACCATTGTGAGAGCAGCTAAGGTAGCCGGTGCAGTGCCATTGCAAATGGAACTGCCTATGGCTCCCATTTCTTCTATTCGCACATGTAGGTCAACACTTAAATGGTTTACAAAACCTGTCGCTACATTGAAAGACAACATGCTTTTGAGGGGTTGCTTTAAAGAAATAGGGAATCATTAAGAACATATTTTCCCGCGTTCATACATGTAAATGCAAACTGTGATTGTAGCTTAGGGTACTGTTTATAATTCTACAAAAATATACATATTGTATAGGCCAGCTGATGCGTTAGGCACGGGATTCTAAGATGCATGGGACTCGATTGTGTTATTATGTCATTAAGACGAATTTTGCTTAAAATTACTTAATGACGTCAGTGGACCTTGGTCAAACTAACTACATTTCAGCTTGAAAGTCATACAAGGCTGACATTCATCCATACATGATTTCGCCTATTCTTCCACTTTCACTTGCTTTCTCTTTATCTGTTGCTTTATATATGCATCTCTCCCTCCCTCTCTCTCTCTTTCTCTCCCACCCCACACTCCCACCCCGTCACCGCCTCACACATATCTAAGTACATGTGAGCAATAATACAGAAGACACATATTGGCTAAATGTATACTTTTCCATAAAGCTTCATGCAAACACCATGCGTCCAATAGTGTAAGCGAGAAAAGGTAGGTATCGAATGCTGTTAAACCAATACGAATATGTTAAAGTTTGTTATGAACGTTTATGTAAATTCTGGTTAAATATAATCCGAACAAACACACACACAAACATAAATAAATAGTAATAATAATAATAGTGGGCGAATAAATACCACTTAAACCCAGAGTACCCTGAAATATCTCTCCAGTGTGCAGAAAGTCCCACCCAACACACAACAAATTGGAAGTACCATTTGTTGCACACTAGGATCTCGCTGTATTCAGTGAGAAATGTTGTGCCTACTACATCATAATTCGTTTTATAAGATAATTTCATCCAAGTAGAATATAAACATTTTACCCAGTTCTTAGCGCATGGTGCCAAGATTGCTTATTTATATAGCTACTGAGTTAGTTCGTTTGTTAGTTCCTTTTTTAGACCAAATGATAAAACCGTCTGGGCCAGAAAACCCTGTAGATCTTGAGGGTCAGGGGTGTAGAGGTCAGCTCTCGCGGCTGAAAAGCGCCCAATGCAATAGAAACTGTGTCCTCTAGATGAACCTGCCCGCAAGGCTTTTGTCGAACTTCTGTAGAAATACCTTTTCAGTGCTCTCAACGTGAAGGCTTCAACCAGAAGACGTCTTTGCAATGTGTGAGCGCCTCACAGGTTTTGTTCAAGAAGACAAAGACGCCACAATGACAGTAGAACATTCGATCTTTAATCACGACGTGAATACTGACCTGCATTTCAGAGGCAACCCCATTCCTTTTTCCAAAAAAATATTTATTAATCAAATGTAAAAACGGCAGACGTGTTATTTTCATTTTCCAAACAATAAACAACTTTAATTACTTCAAAAGAGTATGCGAAGTGGTTTGTCAATAAACCTTTTTCTTAGTGTTACTTATTTACTAGAAAAATTGCTTGTAGAAAATATGCACAAAGTACAGAAATATATAGAATAAAAATAACGCACTTTTCATAAATGAACATAAGAGATTCAATGACTGATCACTTAAATTCACGTGGAATATAAACACAACATTTTAAGCATTCTCTTTCTGAAGTTTAATAAATAAAGTTCCCAAGATCTAAAAGTTTATTCTAAAATGCAAAAGTAAAATAATAAACTATTATTTAGGAATTTTAGATGACATGTGGAAGACAGATATACAGCTTCTTTAATTGTACACTGTTTACAAAACTGTCAAGTGAGATTTATAGCCCGTAAAGGTATCCAATACTACGATCAACACAGCTTCTGAATGGAACAGATTTTTTAAGTTACACTGACTGATTTATTCATTTTTCAAGAAGATTTTGAAATTGGTTTGCAACCCAAAAATCTTTCAACCGTGATGGTTCAGAATGTATTACTTTTTGGACATTTCCAAAATGTCTTGCTGTATTTCTGCGTGAATGATTATACTTGTGAACCGTATCCATAATGGACAAAAATGGTTATTTTTTGAGGCGTAAGACATTTGTAATTTTGTAAATTCACTGTTTCACATAGCTTAAGGTAGGGAAGTAATGAAGAAAACTGGTCAAGTCGCAAGCCGTGTTCGTGAACATGCTCTTCCTTAATGAAATAATTTAACAAATTCATTGGTCATATAGTCCTACGCCTATTATAATGCATCTGGAGAGAAAATCTTGGCTGTAAAAAACATGAGAAGGAAGAATAGCTTTACAGAAACTTCGTGCTTTTATATGAATTTGGCAAGCTTAACATACCTCATAGTAACATTTGAAGTATGTTGTGATGCCCTCCTCTTTGTACTTACAATGATGAAAATGAAGATATTTTAGTCCTCTCATCGCATCCAATCACACTGTTAGGTAATGATGCGTGTTTCTGGGTCACATTAAATAGCACTGTTGTCAAAAAATAAATTTCAAACCATGCAAAGGCAATGAATCATTGTATATTACACACAGTTCGTCTCTACTTCTGGAGCGAGATGGCTGTTTCCATTTCGCTTATAAAGTTGTGATATCTGTCTGGTTGTCCTTTTGAACGTGTTTTGCATTCTGGTTTCCAACCGGCGTCGAGCGTCCCTTAGTGTTAGGGAGTTTGTGATCTTTTTTCCATTTCATTCTTCGGTTTTGAAACCAGATTTTAATCTGTCGCTCAGAAAGACACAGGGTGTGCGCGATTTCGATACGGCGTCGTCTGGTCAGATACCTGTTAAAATGAAATTCCTTTTCCAATTCTAAAACCTGCTGTCTCGTGTAGGCGGTCCGGGAGCGTTTGGGTTCTGCTCCTGTGTAATCTGGGTTCACTGGAAAAGACAAAAGCACACTTGGGTGAGCAAGTGAACCCAGTTAAGAGAACAACTCGCCTCCCACATGAGGTATGTCAATCTGGATATATGTTCGCCAGTGTTTTTGTTTTACTTTAAAATACTGAATTCAATTCAAAATTGCATTTTCGTTCCGATGTTTTTTTATGAATAAATAATATAATTCAGTTGTCCAATTCGAAATAGCGCAGAGGCAGCCCATACAGCCAGCGGCCCATTTCCTTTGCAATAAAAATTTATGACTAATGTAATTGGCGGCCCCTTCAGAAGAACCCATAAATATTTCGCTGAGGGATTTTAAGCTTGTCTACTAGGGCCGAGTTCGAGTGGTCCAGAAATTGACATAAAAGAGATTAAACCTTACCAGTGCTAACGTGGACTTTCTTCATCCAGGGATAAACTACTGCCGGTTGCTTGGTTTGTATCCCGTTCTGGTTCTTTGTGTTTTGCTGTTGGCCACATGTCCTCGGGCCGGATATTTGGACCGGGGAACATTGTTCGGTCTGTGCTGGAAAGGAGTTGGGGTGGCTGGCTTGGTCCTGCACATGACCCCGTGGCTGTACCGTTGAGCCCTGCACAGTGTTACAACTGTAGGGTTGGTCCGAGTAGTTTGACCGTGAGTAGATCCCTGGATGCTGGAAATCAGTTTCCTGCGATGGACTGTAATAGCCTGAGCTCTGCTCAGGTATATAACTGTTCTGCGAATATTCCTCGCAAGGAGGAAATTTTGGATCCACATACTTGGAGTTTACCATGTACGAACTCATGGCCATTAATTTCTGAAGGTAGAAAATACTAATTTTTCTCGAGTTGTCTTTTTTTCCTCCCTCCATAAAGCCCTCCTACTTGCTGTCAACTGAATAAAGTTGGGTACCCATGTGACCAGATTGGCCAATAGATGTGAAGGAAGCCTATTAACGCATAAGAAGCCATACACACCTAGCAGCGAATTTCACAAACTTCGCGAAACATCACAATATTGACTGATGAAATGCAACATTTTGTTGAGCAGCAGTTACAATGCATGTATATACTGACACATGAATTTGTATAACTACGTTCATCTTGCACTTATAATCAGATGTCTTATTATAAGAGCTGTCACGAGGGAAGTCCCAAGGCATAAATAAATCTATGTTGAATGAGAAACAGAGATGTACCTTATACTATACATATCAATTTCATCTGCATGATTACTATTCAACCATAGTAAATCAAACTCAAGGCAGGGTTTCTGACTGGTAAACAAATAAGCAATACAAAACGACCCCAGGCACAAAAAGAGGCGTATAAAGCCAGCAGACAATTGATGGAGACAGTCTTTGTGACGGAGAGGTCATTGAAAAGTTACAGGAGTCTCATCGTCCAAGCGCTTTTCAGTGCTGTGGCCTACCATTAATGCCGTGTGCTAATCAGTAATCAAATGAAAAATAATATTGAACTGAAATTGAGAATATGTAGTTACACAGGTATAGACGATAATATGGATCACTACAAATATTTAGATAATTGCAGCATAGGGTACAGAATACTACATGCTAGTGCACCGATTTGAAGCTGCATATTCTGTGTTTTTGGAAATGGAAATAGAAACAAATGCCACAGAAACACTATGGGAGCAGAAAGAGAAATAAGGCTTATGCGAGACTTCATTAAAATTAAGGCAATTACATAATCAAGAGCATCTGTACCTTTTTTGCTCCATCGTGGGTACTTCAATAATTATGACATTTTAAGATCAAATTAGATTATATTTAATTAAACTGTAAAGTTGAGTTTATTCGAAGTTTTTGCATCGACCATATACTCCCCTAGAATCGAATCTGTGACTGTGATTGTTTTCACACAAATTCGGTTCTACAGGGTATATATAGACGACGTAATGTAGTGATATTTCTGCTTGTGGTCAACTCTGCGTCGATACAACTTCGTCTTTGGACATTATTAATTACAAAACCTTCCTGGATAGTTTTATTTACCATTACAAATCAAATGTATATATATATATTTATATATGTTTTTTGTTTTGTTTTGTTTTGTTTTTAACATACATAGAGAGAGAGAGAGAGAGAGAGAGAGAGAGAGAGAGAGAGAGAGAGAGACAGAGAGAGAGAGAGAGAGAGGGAGAGGTAGATAGATAGGGAGAGAGAGAGATAGAGACCAGTCTTCAAATTACCAAAGTCATATGTTTTTATCAATACTAGGAGAAACTAACCTATTCACAAATACTACGTTTCCATACCAGTAAAGTAAATGAGGCGTCTCACTTTAGCCATTGCGGACTTTTGAACACCGCCTGGACGTACACAATTAAAGCGCTAAAGGCCGAAAGGTCAACCCAAATCATTTACAACACACATCACAAAGTTTCATTATTTTTTAGCTGAACGACAGCCGCATCGGAAGAGAACTAAAGTTCATGAATTCTGCATGACCTTTTTATAACCAAAGGGGTCCAATTCTGAGTTCACGCTATGACCCCACAGAATGGTACAAGAATTCAGAGGAATGTTACATTGAAATAGATTACAATATGAATTTAAAATGTATGTTTCTACTATAAACGTTTTTTCATTCATTTCGGATTTCTAATGGTTGTCCCTACAGATCATGTGGTAAAAAAGCTGGGAGGCACAATTTGTTTAAAAATATATATTTTTAAAAATTTAATCAGTGAATTCAATTATGGAGCCCCGCGTAACTGTTTTTCATTCAACGAATTGCCTTTAATAGGTTAGTCAAATTTGGATAGGCCTATAGAGCCAGAAAGAAGGTAAATAATTGGAGGTGAGCTGTTAAAGAGTTGTGCATTTTAGTGTATGTTAGACAGCTTGACCTGCGGTTCACCTTTTCTCGTGACTTGTTCATGCGGGTCAAAGCCGAGTTACTGCGGAACAAAAGAACAGAGAAGCTACCGCTTGTCATGACAACAGGAGCCGCACGTCTTAGTAAATTCGCATTATTTTTTGTGTCTACCTGTTTTTGTGCGGGTGGGATTCGTATTTGACTTTACGTAGCATAGCTAGTTTTAATTTTTTATTCCTTTACATTTCTGTGCCTTTTCAGATTTTTATTGAAAAATTGTTAAATATTTACTTCCATATATAAATATAACCCTTGTCGTTGTTTCAGATAAACTGGTGGCTATTCAATATTCACTGTCTCCCAGGCCTCGTACAACACTTAACAATACTGCAGCGGTTATTCGCATATTGCTAGAATCAGACAAAATGAAACCGCGCTGATGTTTGTATCAAAAATTGTTATTCTTGCAAAACATTTGTTCATTAATAAATATAAATAATGGGTACATTTATGAGGGCCTCGGTGCTTGTTGGTACTACTAAAGAATGAAAAACAAGCTGACAATACATTTAAAATCGTGTCATTCTTTTCCTAAGCCCTGTTCGCTTTTGCACCGGAAAATTAATTAGAAGTATAAATAAAATAGTTCAAACTCGTTTTCAAATCATTATGAAAATTAATACCACATATATTACACACTTTTTCATTTAGATACATTTTTATGCCGAAATGTTTCCTCTTTAGATCTGTGGGGGCGCTAGAGTATATATCTATGAGCATAAAACGAACAGCTCACATTTTTGTTATGTACAGTACTAATTTCAAATGAGTTTGTTGATCAATTTTAGTAATTTCGTTCTCTTTTTATTTTCTTCGTGTACTCGAAAATGAAGGGACACTTAACATCACGACTGCTGACCACTTTTAAAGTTGTGTTAAACTAACCTTAATGCATAGTTGCAACACAGGAAAATCAGGCTATAACTAAACAAGAGCGGTTAAATCGGATCGTTTCATTAACCGAGGTAAAACAACCATGCACAATACCACCACGCATTTCAAACTAAACAAATTAAAATAATAACATTTCACACATTTAAACAAATATGTAGTTAACAAATGAATGCTTTTTCTCACACAGCGTGACACAGAATTTTCTCTCGCATTTTCTCCCACGTGGCACCAAAAGAGGATGAGGAATTACATTTGCGTTAGGTCACTTTCATTTATTTCTTCTTAGTAGTCTTAACATGCTATCAACTGCCAATCTAAACGAGCACTCCGAAGCCACAGCACATTGTGATGTTCAAACAGACAAACTACCACGATTGGAAGCACCCAGTTCAACCCAGCACAAGTTCACTGACACGTATTTCAAGCGGGCTTACCTCGAAAGCTCGGCTGAGTACGTAAAGCGCGCGGATAAGTGACTATATCCATGATCAGAACAAACCCAAGACAAATTCAGTCTCCTGCACCGATACTGGGACCCTTGCTAAACCGTCTGCTGGGCCTTTCTAATATACAATGTGAATTATATTTTGGCTTGTCAACTCCCTGGCCATAAAACAAAGTTTAATGGTATCACGTGCTTCCCCACAGCCATTCATGACAGCGTGCGGGTGCCATAAATAACCCTGAAAGTTGCACTTATTCAATAATGGCGATTACACTGATGTCAGAAGGAAATAAAGACATTAGTTCCTCTCCACCTGGCTGGAAAGTTATTGTTTTATACTTTAAAGTAAAAACCAGATTCACATACTTGACCAAAGCATTTTTAAAAATGTTGGTTGATTTTTTAGAACACTTTCTTTCTTTTGGCTTGGTGTGTAGCCATTCCCTGGTAACAAATGAGACACCTTTGAAATCCCTGAGGTGTTAATTTCTAGTAGCATTTTTCCTCTGTTAATGGCAGGTAATTAAGCAATAGAATGCATCCTTAATACCGCCCACGCTACTATTTTGAACTGAACATCTCCATCTGTCGACTTCTCGCCTTTATTAAAAAATGCCAAATGGACTTTCATAATATCTGCTACTGTTTTAGGCTTCTTGGTAAATGTGAAAGTACGTTTTTGTTAACATAAAAAACTCATTCTCAAAAATACTTGAAATAAAACTAGCAAAATAAGAACCCACATATGCAGTCTAATTCAAGTCAGTGATGTGTTTCTTTGCATAATATATGTTTAGGCACTGTTTTATTTACTAGGATTTTTTATTTGTACAGCCAATAATTATTCGGTCCACAGTAGCCTACAGAAGCATGAGAAGAACAAATCGCCGTCTGACAATAATTTCCGTTTCAAAATCAAGATTTGAAATAAATATATGTACGTAATGTATCACTTGTCCAGAAATAAGCCAAGCAGAGTCACATGCATTTACCATTCAACCACAATTTAAAGAAACGACCTCGGAAACAAACGATGTACTTGGACCTCGGCAGATCTCAGAGTGTTGGACAACACTGCCGTCTGTTGGCTCATACGGGAACCACTATGTCTTTTGCGCATGGCAAATTGCTGTTGACAATCTTTCTCCGTCTTTAGATATGACGTAAGCCCTGAACGAAACAGGAAAACGTGCAATATATGTTGTCACTATATATTAATCGAGAATCGGTTCTGCATACGAAATAAAAAATCATTTTGAAGTAATAACGCATACTGGGATTTTAAGTAAAAACACTTGCAAATGGAATGGAAATAAAAACAAGAAGAGACAGCACATAGAATATGGACAGCATTTTTACCTGTGTGTGTGCGTGCTCGGGCGCGTGTTCATGTGTTGATACTTTGTTATAAATTGTGGATTCCTAGATAGTGACAAATTGTGATTAGACTCGGCGACTAAATTGTGTAGTTTAAATGCAATTTATTCGAACAAGAAAGTGTAAAAGTGTAAATCCTTTATTCCTCTTTATATGCCTTATTTGCAATGGTATTTATATTATGTTTTTTAATGTGCGTACTAATTAGTTAGAGTGGTATTTTTTGCATGTCAGACGAACAGTGAAGTATGTTAACTCATTACATAATATTTTCACTTGCCAGCAACAACTATCAATTTTCGATCTGTGTATATGAAAGGATTCAGTTATAATTAGATTCTAGCTAGCACCTTTGTGCTTGCTAGCAGGTTTCCGATTATGTGTCTTTCTCTCCTTCTCTTGCCGCATTGCAGTAAGGCTGTAAATACTTTTGCAGCTGCCTGTCAACCAGTGGTGAATTACTGTCTTTGTTCCGCAGCCCCCATCTCTAGGCAGCTCACAACTACCCGCAGAACTGCGCCATTCTCACCGACTGGGAGGCATATATTAAACTATTGGACAGACTGTTTTCTCCATTTTAACATTTCTCTAGACGTTTTTGTTCATTTTACTATATTAATGATACACATATAATTGAAAATTCATTCACATTAGGCTGACTAACTCAGCTATCAGAGTTATCAAAATTTGTGGAGTAATATATTAGCCGAATGTTAAATATTTGTATTGAACGCAAAATAATGACTACATCATTTGGCTGAGAATGAGAATCTAAGAAGATTTAAAAAACTATCGGTTTAGGTAATTACATGATTTGATTATTACATTTGTAAATAAGTTTTCTATCTGTTGTGTATATTTAGTCTATTTTGTCTTTTCTTCGTTGTTCTCATTGTTCTTCTTCTTCTTTTTTTCTTCTTCTCCTTCTTTTCTTTTTCTTGTTCTTCTTCTTGTTGTTCTTTTTCTTGTTCTTTTTGTTGTTCCTCTTCTTCTTGTTCTTTTTGTTGTTCTACTTGTTCTTGTTCTTTTTCTTCTTCTTCTTCTTCTTCTTCTTCTTCTTCTTCTTCTTCTTCTTCTTCTTCTTCTTCTTCTTCT
>JBBMFX010000002.1:13487178-13491496 GCA_037832545.1 Rhabdalestes septentrionalis | reverse complement strand
TTAAAAACATTTATTTATATTCATTTTTTTGTGTTTGGTATAAATTGTGTTGCCCCATTAATCATAATTAAAATCCATAGTACTGTTTTATTCACGGGAGTATATACTGGGGTAATATCATTAAAACATTAAAACACTAAAAGCAATATAAAGTTTATAAATATAAAAATCTTATTGTAAAATGACGGCAGAACTATTATTTTAGCTATATGAGACGGGTACAATTTTTGGTGTAAAAATAAATGCGGCATGAAATCGTTTTAGAATATTATGAAATTATTAATATTATTTTTAATTCTTTGTTTTTTAAGTTTGTTTAATTGTTGTCATTGTGTGATTGGTTGTTTGGCAATGAAAAATACACCATTGCTGCTGCAAAATGCAGGACATAGTTTTATAAAAGAAAGGTGAACTATTTGCATTGTACTTTGCCGTGTAAAGCAGTTTTCGACCAAGAACAAAAATAGTAATATTAGTTTTATTCTGCAATTCTGTAAAGTCTGCAATTCCAACGAACAATAACATCTAACCCTTTGTTGATGCATTGTCTCATTCTCTCATTCGAAAAAGGTCTCAGTGAAATAATGCACAGAGAAAAGGGAAAAAGGAAAAGAGGGAGGTAGAGCGTGGGAGAAGAGAGAGTCTGCGCAGAAGGGAGGAACAATAGAGAATCAAAGCATAATGATATTCCTAAATGAAGAGGGAAATGTTGCCGCACTCATTTTATTAATCAGACTGTCAATTTCACCCCAGAGGCCAAACCCAGGAGCCATCTAAAGCAGGAGCAGATCAGACCGCGCGGCGCCTCCTCTCCTCACTTCTCCTCTCTCCCTCCACTTGGATATGTGGCTGGCCGACTCCATCATCCCCACGCGGCCCCTCTCTCTTTTTTATTTGCTTATAAACCTGTTACAATAAATGATCATGCGAGCGGCGTCACGCGCACCTTTAACGGCGGAGCCGCGAACCACTTTTTGATGAATGACATCTCGGACCAGAGAGGATGCACGGGTCATTTTGAGCAGTCACTCGTCGCCCGCACTGGTATTCTCTCTCTCTTTCTCTCTCTCTCTCTCTCTCTCTCTCTCTCTCTCTCTCCTTCTCCATCTCTTCCTTTTCCCCTATATCCTCTCTCTTCATTTATTTTTCTCTTTCTGTATCTCTCTATCTCTCACACACACATCTTCTTTATTTCGTTATTTTTTTCTTTGCATCATAATTTATTTTTGTTTCATCCAGCTCATAAAGGTGTTATATTATTTAGGGGCAGTAGCTCTGCTGAATGCGGATTAGCTCCGCCGCCGTTCTCCGGATTTCACCCATTTTTACCTGCGCCACGTCCCCATGGAGAGGATAAGAAAAGAGATGATTCTGATGGAGAGGGGGCTGCACAGTCCCGTGGCGGCCAAGCGCCTCTCTAACCTGTCGGACTCGAGCGGTGGCGGCGGAGGTGCGGTGCTCGAGGCCCTAGAAAACTCGGCGCACGCGGGTCGCCTGAGTCCCAGACTGCCCGCGGCCTCGCTGCACGGCTCCCTGGGTGATATGCCTGCCAAAGGCAAGTTTGAGATCGACAGTCTTTTCGGGAACCATCATACAAGCGACAGCAACGCGGCGGCCGATATCTCGAGCTCGGACAGCCGAAAGAAAGTGAGCCTGTACCCAGAGGTTTCCACCGACTCCGAGATGAACAGCGACGTGGAGGTGGGCTGTCCGGCTCACCGCTCACCAGGCAGTGCGAGCCAGCACAAGGAAAACACTAACAAAGGTACAAGCAGTTCTCATACACATAAATACATACATGCACCCATCACGTATACTTTCCATTAAGTTTTCTGTCGTTCACGCGCGTGCTAGTTTAGTTAATCGGATATTTAATGTATATGCAGCATAATAGTGACGGTTTGCATGGATATTGAATTGCCCAGAATTGCAATCACTGAAATTGAATCTGCAAAAAAGCTGATATTTCTTAACATATATGTGAAGGTGAATATTATTAATACAACAAATTAAAAGCTTTGTAGGTGCAGTTATAACACACAAATAAAACATGTTTTATTGGGACAATTCAACATTACAGTAAATAATTGCTCCAGGGTAATTTATACATTAAATAGTTGCTGATTTATGTGTTGTTTCATTTTGTTTTATAAATAAGGGAGATAATGCGTTAATATTTTAATGCATATAAAACAGCTGTCCAAGACCCGCTGTATTTAGATTAAGGCATTTTATTAGTGCGCTGGGACGAAAAAAGGTTCAAATTACTGCATTTTTACTTCAACTTGTTTTTAGGTTTCTCTGAAAATAATTCAGGCAGCTCTAACTCGAGCTCATCATCCGTCTCCAACCATAATGGCACCTCCATCGGGAGCTCCAATAATTCCAACGCAGACCAGGTGCGTAGGTACCGCACTGCTTTTACCAGAGAGCAGATCGGCAGACTGGAGAAGGAGTTTTACAGGGAAAACTACGTCTCACGGCCCAGGAGATGTGAGCTAGCTGCAGCATTAAACCTGCCAGAGACAACAATAAAGGTAGGATATACTTTAAAGTTTACTACTTCAAATGGCGCAGTACGATTTCAACCTTTATCCGTTGTAATATAAATATAAATAAATATAAATACTTGTGAAAAGTATCCATTATAATTTTGTTTAAGTCCAAATATATTTAAACTTGTCTACATTGGCATACACACGCACTCACAAATACACAGGCAAACGCGCGTAAAAATGTGTGTTGTAATTGAAAACCAATTGTATACACATTAAAATATGTATACATGGTTACTTTGCACACTGTACACACATTCCGACATTTAAAGCTAATGAAATGATTACACCTTTTCTTGCACTGAAAATTCAAATTCATATTTTTTGACGATTGTTTATTATTCACGAGTTTGACCTATGGTTTCCTGATTTTTATGTTGGCACTGCAGTTTGGAGTTAGACTGTTTCTAGCAATAAACCGTAGGCCTGTGTGTTCAGGTGTCTTTTGACGGACCGTGGAATCAGAACTCACTTTCGGCACTACGTATTTTGTTCATATAACCACATTCCTGAGATGTGTCAGTTGCAGGCGTGTTCTTTTCAGACCACAGCAGACTGGTAGTATATCCAAAAATGGGGGACAATAAGGGTGATATGCGATGTATTGGATAAGCGACCACACATTTTTTTCGTGTGTGTGTGTAGGTGTGGTTCCAGAACCGGCGAATGAAGGACAAGAGGCAGCGCCTGGCCATGTCCTGGCCACATCCGGCCGATCCCAGCTTCTACACCTACATGATGACGCACGCAGCAGCTACCGGAAGTCTGCCCTACCCTTTCCACTCGCACATGCCCCTGCACTACTATCCCCATGTCGGCGTGACGGCGGCGGCGGCGGCTGCAGCAGCTTCGGGCGCTGCGTCCTCGCCTTTCGCCACCTCCATCCGTCCCCTAGACACGTTCCGCGCACTCTCGCACCCGTACTCGCGGCCCGAGCTGCTTTGCAGTTTCCGTCACCCGGGACTCTACCAGTCGCCCGCAAGCCTCAACAGTTCAGCAGCGGCCTCTGCGGCTGCTGCAGCTGCAGCGGCGGCGGCCGCAGTCAGTGCGCCCTCAGCCACGGGGCCCTGCTCGTGCCTCAGCTGCCACAGCAGTCAGGCGGCCGGGGCGCTAGGCTCGCGTGGCGCGGGCTCTGACTTCCCGTGCACTGCGAGCGCGCAGCGGTCTGAGAGCGGATTCCTACCCTACTCTGCTGCAGTGCTGAGCAAAACTGCCGTGCCCTCGCCTGATCAGAGAGAAGAAAGCGCCCTAAATAGATAACTTAACACCGGACCACTCTGAAGGGTGTGCAACATCTTTTTAGTTTTTCCTTTAACGTGTTCTGTTCACAAATTTAAAATAATGCGGCGATAATAAGGACACAAATATCTTTCCAAGCAAACAGCCATCGTCGAAGCCAACAAAACATTATATACCACATTCAATTAGCTATTTAAATTGTAAAGATCAGAAATTACGTTTCAGGCCTGTACAACCAGCGCGCTACGCTTTAAAGAAACAAACAGAACTCTTAAGTGTCCTGAAAAATAGACAGTAGAATTTTTGTCTACTTGTTTTTCAGCATCTTAATTTCGATCCCTCTCTTTTTTTATCTCCAATTTTTATATACAAATGTTTCTCGCCATAGCATCGTTCGTGCTATAAGGAGAAAAATAGAGTGCATGTGTCTACTGAGATATCAGGACGAGAATAAGGATGCTGTACTGGATTTGGGGCCGCTCCTGGGACCCCATCCCCGCCCCAGATCTGATGGAATTATAGGT
>JBBMFX010000002.1:13479678-13484678 GCA_037832545.1 Rhabdalestes septentrionalis | reverse complement strand
AGGACAAAAAGCGAAACTACAGGGAGCACGTGGGGCCAAAAGACTTTGCTGGTTTAAGGTGGAACTTCAAAAATAGGGGGTATGGCAGGGTGTTGGGCACAGGGCTGAACACGGAGCGGACTGCGCCCATCAGTTATTATTAAGAATAATAGAGTAAAATGATCTCGTCTACAGTCAGATTAAAAGAGATATTTGTTTTATTTTTCTAGGAAATATATAAGAATGCACATCTGGCGAGATAGATTCGAACTATACTGCCGTCTATTTCAATGACTTTAACGAGCACATAGCCTTGTAAATTTAATCCTCTGAATTGTGCATTACTTCGCGTAAATGATGTCCCATCCGTTGGCCAAAATTCTTAGCTGCTGAAATGCTTTGCAATAACAGGAAGCCCTGGGGTTACCAATAAAAACGAATCTTACTAACGCCACCATAGCCGTTTTGTGGGTGCCGATTGTATCACAATGCGGCCAAAACGTTGTTGGTCATTCAACATCTTTATTAAAAGCAACTGTGGTTATGCTACTGTCATTAAGAAAGGCAAAGAAAACTAGAGGAACAGATCCAGCTCTGGCAGACCAGCATGTTGGCTGTGACAAAGAGAGGTATGTCGTAAAAGAAACATTTGCCCTTGTTAGTCGATAAGAAACGCTCCTGTTCAAATGTTACTTTCATATATTATGTGACATTAATTTAAATATAGTTCATTAAGACGGGATGAAATGGTTAAATTAACTTATCAACCCGTAATGATGATGAATGGCGTATTTATTCTGATACAAGCTGGGCAATTTGCAAGTTTGCGCATTTTGATGGTTCTCAAATAACGCTCTGAATAGCGGGTCATCCCCTCAATCAACTCCATAAGCGTGTAAAGTCGCTCTCTCGTAAAATCCGTTTTCATGCATATGTATTAAAACATGTTATCAATTATGCCTGAAAATTGCCTTCATGGCTTTAATGTAGTGGCTGCTGGTTCCTCCCCCCACCCACGACATTAAACGGTTGAAAAAGCTGCGGGACACCGCGCCAAAAAGAGGCCCTTTCGGATGGGTGGAGGAAAGGATCCAATACTGGACAATTGTGCAGGACAAACAAAAAATATTTGCCAAAATTTTAGCGCTTAATTCGCGCACGATTATCCAAGCACGATATCGCCAGACTGCATCAATTTGTGTCGCCAGTCTCTTCAAATAAATATAATAAGATTCCACTTATTCATAAATGATTTTATGTGGGATTGGCCTACACAAAAAGAAGCATATGGCTCTTTTTGAATCGTCTAAAAAGTCACCATGGGAATGACGAAGTATGTAGCTAAATTAAAGATGGGTCAGTGATATTAACGGAAATTGCCCTATTAGGTTGTGGTCGTTTTGTGATCAGTATACCTTAGCTATCCTTGAAACTTTCCAGAGAAGATAAGAAGTTGAATAGAATAATTTAACCATAAAATCCTAAAACGCTGCACAGATTTGAGGATGGCGGTACAGCATCCTCTCTGAATCACGCCATTACAGTCTCATAATGAGTTCAGCGCGGAGGGCGCCATAAAGATAACCGAGTTTTGTCGCAACAATAATTGAGGATTGTTTTAATTAGAGGCTCTGAAGAGGACGGCGGGCTGTGAAAAGCTCCTCTGAGCGAATTGATCATGCTGAACAGCAGGACGGCTGCGCAGACGGGGTCAGGTCAAAGCGGAGGTAGCGGGGATCTGATGGCTGCACACCAATCCCTGAGCTCTAATGACAACGCACAAGAGATCACACAGAGAGGGAGGGCGGTGAATAAAGCCCCCCCCCCCCTTTCAGTCTCTGTCCTTATCTCTCTTCTCTATGTATCTCTATCTGTCGGTTTTTATCTGTCTTTCTTTTTCTCCCTATAAAATACAAAGCCATGTAAATAGACTGTAATCATATTTTTGTTTTACCTGGACGCCTCAGTCCAACTCATGTAGGAAAACTTTTGGTTAGGTTTTCGAGTGATCCAAATACAAAAAACGGAATTATCCGGCAGAAAACCATTCGGCGTGACTCAGTCCAAGTATGTGGCCAGTTGTCGTATAAACTGGGCAAATTTCACTTTACAGTTTAACTGAGGAAGCATTTCCTTCCAAAGGGAAATGTCTGTTTATTGTCAGACAATAACAGAAAGATGCAAAGAAAGAAATTAAAAATCTCTCTCTCACTTCCGCCACAAAATATTGGTACCTGAAATGATCAAAGCAGCTCCAATACAGTATAGTTATTCACTATAGCTTAATATTCGAAATTGTTATATTTGTTGTCAGATTAACCGTACCGAAACCGACGAGACTGAGAATAATAATTAAGCTTAGATCCTTTTCATTGTTCATAGCAAAAACAAATGTTCACTGAAAAAAGTGTCACAAGGGTGTAGTTGATTTTAGCCTACCTATATTTTCACGTATTCTTGATGTATTATTTTCTTTATTGGGTTCAACTTAATTTTTTAGCTGAACAGACTCAATTAGACAAACTTAATCTGAAAACAGAATTATCCATCGGGTTAAAACTTTTACATCTGCTCGCTTGCTTGTGTCGCGCATGCGCAAGTCCTGTGGACGTCTCAGAGAAGCACAAGGCCGCCATCAGGCCTACTTTTTTCCTCAAAATGAAAAATGGAACCTGAAAATCTAAATATAGTGGAGAACACGACAGCAGGCTGACTTTTTAAAGTGACTATTGGGTGGGGTTGCCAACCGTCCCGTATTGTCCGGGACAGCCGGAAACATAAGTGTTTTTTATTTGTCCCGTCGGGGCAGCTCGAGACCCGTATTCCAATCACAATCTCGTTGGCCAATAATAGACTAACGTAAGGGGCAAAACTCATGCGCTGGCCACTGGTGGTGAGCGGTGACAACATTATAATTATGACTGTGTAGACAATACGACTGTGACACCACAAAAAATATTGGTATGTAGGGTGACCAAGCGTCCTCGTTTTCCTGGACATGTCCTCATTTTGTAACCTGCGTCCGGGCGGAATTTTAGAATCGTCCGGGATTTTTAGCTACCTAAAAAAGTTGGCAGCAAGAAAGTTAATTTCACATAGATTGTTAGCAAGCCATATTAAGATATTTTTTTCATGCTAGTTCCTTTTGAATTAACGGCAAGTATAGCAACAACCAGGACAGGTGCAATTTTAGATTTAGATGTTCAGAAAACAGTTCTGTGTCGCTTGCACGCAAAACGCGTTTCCATGAATTTAAAACGGGTGAAACTTGTGTTGGTTTAACATGCAGTGGACAGCTATTTTTCCCTTTTATGTGGGCACAAATATTCGAAAGTACTGCTTGTGTGGACGGTGTATTGTAATTAGGTGATATTTTCCTCTAGGGAGCAGAAAGTTGTTGCAATTTCCCACAAAAACAACAACACTGCCGTGCAAGTAGGTGTTAGTAGTAGCTGCAACTCCACTCGCCAACGGCTAATATCCAATGTTTTCCCACTCCTGTACAGGCCCCCTAAAATGGCCACTTCTTCACCCCAGTCCATAAACTCCATTCCCATTTAGAACTGGCCTCCAACAAGACTATTCCTGCCCTGACACCTCCTCCCAATCAAAATCACTTTTCATAACACACGGAAGGGGCGCTCTGCTCAGACGTGTGAGTTGCACATAGAGGGATTATGAAAGGCTCCGCAGAGTCACGAAATTGTTTTAAACCGTAATGTTATTATTGTCACCTAACCACAAAGAAGGAATGATATTTCTCCATTAATGAAGAAACTTGCTTTTGATAAAAAAAAACAAATGTAAGTGGATAAAAGCAAGCATATTGGGTCTCCTCAAAACATCATATTTAGTAATCACATTTTAATGATTTCGCATTTGGCCAGGGGTGCCTTTTACATTTGAGGTAATATTTACCGAATCTAAAGAAAATGAGGGTTTGTCACTGCTTTAACCCATTTCTGTCCACATAAAATACCTGTCTGAAACTGCAATCAGAGTATCAGTTCTGCTTTTACCAAGCTTATGGCATTGCACACTATAAAGGGGATGTAATGTGCAATTTGCCTGCCTGTTAAACAATACAGCAACCACCCACTTTTCGCGGGGTTATTTTCCAAGAGCACACGGATATAGTGAAAAACCATGCTGTTGGTAAAGAAAATGCCTACAAATGCCTGCATTCACGGAGTAAGCCCTAAATATGCCCCAAACATGCTCCCAAAACACATTTTAAACATATTGGCCTTAAAGAAAATGTAAAGATAACCCTGTATCCATGCTGTACAGTTTACACTGAACTACAGCAGTGCCAGCATGTAAACACCGATATCACCGCCGTGCAAATTGTACTGTAATTCAGATAGAATTGTATTTCGCGAAAAATTATTACTTTGGTTCTCATTAAAAATCCGCGTGATAATGAAATCGCGACTACTTATCTGCGTATAAGGGGGGTTATTGTTTATTTGAACATTTTAGAAATGTATATTTGCCTTTTTTGCAGGATCAGTAGCCACCAGCTCACAGTCTACTGACTTCTTTATTAGATTTTATGCTAAGTCGCATCTTTTGTGATTGATTTCTATTGCTATGTATGATATTTTTTAACAACTGGACAGATATACCAGCGATCTCATGTAAAAATCAGTAAAAAAGGCAGAAAGGTCAGGCCCTGGTTTCTCGAAAGCTTCTTATCGCTAAGTAGGTCTTAATTTCACCCTAACCTCTCTCTTAACTTTATGGGATGGTTCTCGAAGCGTTCGTACACTAAGTATATCTTATGTACGTCCCACGTTCGCAAGGTTGGCTCGGACCACTCTTTAGCTGTCTCTTGGCGTAGTTTCAGCTCAAGACACTAGTGACCGCCACTGAGCAGCAGTCTTTAGAAATGAGCAGTGTATGCAAGTCAAATAATGGCACGTTATTAAAGTTGTATCAATTATGGAATATAGTCCAGACATATTTAAGAATTTTACCAGTTCCTCGCTACAACGGCATGGTGACAGTCTGTGTGTTGT
>JBBMFX010000002.1:13467353-13479578 GCA_037832545.1 Rhabdalestes septentrionalis | reverse complement strand
TATAAACATCATATAACATATGCTCTGATATGTGTTACTCTGTAAAGCTGCTTTGAGACAATGTCTATTTGTTAAAATCGCTATACAAATAAATTTGAATTGAATTGAATTGAATGTCACAGTCACATTCACATGAATGCAAGTCCCAAGGTTTTCCAGCAGAACATTGACCAAAACTGACCAAAGCATCACATTGACCAAAGCATCACACTGCCTCCACCAGCATGTTTTCTTACCATAGTGCATCCTGGTGCCATGTCTTCCCCAGGTAAGAGATGTACACACACCTGGCCATCCGAATGGTGGCCACCTTTCTTCCGTTGCTCTGTGCTGTAGCTCAGATACTCATGTGCCCATTGTTGGAGATTTTGGTTGTGGACATGAGTCAGCATGGGCACCCTGATCATTATGCAGCTACACAGATCCATAAACAACAAACTGTGATGCAATGTACAGGGTGACACAAACAAACTGAAACTTTTGCAAACAAATAAAAATAGAAAATATATTTATCACAAAAGCATGCAGTCTACCATTCCACTCCTCCATTAATACTGAATGTCGTGATTGTTTACAGCTCACAGTCCCCTATCCACAGTGCTGACAGCTGTACATAGCTGCCACTACACACCTCAAAAGTTCTGTTTTTTCTGTGTCACCCTGTATGTTTCAATATCTTTCTATTAGATTCAGCATGAACTTTTCCAGCAATATGAGCTACAGCAGCTCTTCTATGGGATCCATGACCCTGTCATCAGTTTCCTTCCTAGGATATCTTTTGGTAGGTCCTGACCTCTATAGACCAGGAACATCCCACAATAGAGGCAGTTTTGGAGATGCTGTGACACAGCTGTCTACCATCAAAATTTGGCCCTTGTTGAAGTGGCTGAAATCTGTATGCTTGCCCCTTTTTTCTGCTTCCAATCCATCAAATTCAAGGGAAATATTTTACTTGTTACCTAATATAGCCCAACCACTGCCAGGTGCCATTGTAACTGAGTAACTAATTTTAATTACTTCGCCAGGTCATGATGTTACAACTCCTATGGAATGAGTGCTTCCTTAAGCTCTAAGACAGATGTGTTCCAAAAGATGTTCTCCTTAATCCTGGTTTTTGAGTCCTCCTGAATTACACATTTGGGGTTCTTCATGCTCACAACATATCACATTCTAAATTTATGAACTGTTTGCTTGTTAGGTGATGAGCTAATTTCAGGTGCCTTATAAGTGGGGAAGTTGCTAAAAGGAAGAGTGCGGGTGAACTCCAGAATTAAGGAACCCCAGGCCCCATTTCTCAGAATATACTGTTTTTCACTTTTACTTTTAATTACTGTTCCAGACTACAGACACCACCGTGAAGAGGGAGTTGAAGTTGAAATCATGTGTCATCTACCTTGGTGAATATATATATTTATATTTTTTTCCTTCCAAGCTCCAACTATAAACAAATAATCAATTTCACAAATGTATCATCAATTTCATTTTGTTTTCTTTTCACAGAACAAAGGAGTTACTCATAAAGAAGTCACACAGGAAGCCATGACGATCTTGAGGATCTGAAAAGCCAGCTGTGGACAGTGCAATTGTTGTGGACGGGAGATACATGCTCAATAGGCTGACTTCTATGGCATCTGTTTGTTCTGAACTGTTTGGACTTGCGTACGTCCTCAACTTGGAGTACCCTAATGGACTTCAATGCACATTTGAAACAATCCAAAAAATCCTGATGGAACTAGATGCAAAGAAGATGTCAAGCAAAGTACATGCTCTGTACATCAAGCTGCAAATGTCTAAAGAGATGCCAGTCACTTTGCTGCCACTTACAGCTCCTCAGAATTGCTCCCCCAAATTTGAAATATAAGGTTTTCTATCACATCCCAGTTGTTCCTTTATTCATGTAAGAAAAGCAAGCACCTTTGAAATGTTTACAAAATGTCTGAAAATGATCAAATGTAACTAAATAATAGAATAGTTTTTCAAGAATAAATCTTTGAAAGGGCACTTGGTGTTAAGGGTCTGGTTTAATACAACTGTGCTTATAAATTTTCATACACTGGCAGAATTTATTATTTAAAAAGAGTAAACACAGCTTTTTGACAATAATGGCTTCAGCCAACCATTAACCATGAGTGAAAGAAAAGTTTTGTGTTATCATTCATATTCTCTGAAAAATGGTTAAGATATAATACATTCTGCCAGGGTATGTAAACTTATGTAACTGTAGCATGTTAATTTGTGCTGTATTATGGCAGGAAATAGTTGTATGTGAAATGTTAAAAATTATCCACTGTTTCGGGCCACCGTATCTTGTTTTTATGCAAGGATGCAACAATGTATTGTAATAAAATGGACTGTTGAAGACTTGGGTTATTTAGTTATTTCAAATTATATTCATAAGATGAGTATGAGCATTTTAATTGATTAAAGTGGAAAAATGTATTCGACTGATTACTTTAAGCTGAACTAACTGAAAAATACAAGTAATCAAACTTAAAGAAGTTAAGTGTGAAAAAAGGAGGATTTTTTAAAACAAGATATAATGTTTCATTTTTACAGTGTACACAAACTTGTTCCTATTATTAAGGATGTATCATCCACTGAAATACAGATTTAGAAAACGATGCCCAGGTGTAAAGGATACTCAGCCCTCTTTGTCACATCTGCCGATATTTATACATTTTCTTCATTTTTGTATTGCAGTCCCTGTGCTCTGACCACCGCCATTATGTTGCAAAGCTCTGAAATACACTTTAACAATAATGTTAGATGTTGTATTATGATTTGTTATAGGCCTATATCTCACAGGAGTTAGTAAATTTGCTTAGTAGATATTGTATTGTAATGTTGCACTGCCTTCTGCAATTGCTTCTAGTGTGAGTAAAACGTTCATGTATTAATGTAAGTAGTTGTTTTTCTTCTGTTAGTAGCTACATTTCACCTCACATTCGTATAGGTAGGATTTCTGGGTAAACTACCCGTCTGAAGCACGAAAATTGCTTTCTGTTCTGGAAATTTTATTGTAACACTTAATATTTAAGTAAACAAATTATTGTGTGTGTGTGTGTGTGTGTGTGTGTGTGTGTGTTTTCCTGAGTCAGAATGAAAATAAAAAGACGCTTTATATTTTGCAAAGCCGCATATTAGAATAATAATATGCTGACCTGGCATAAGTAATTGAAGTGTGTAGAGTGCAAATATGATGGAACATGAGAGTAAAGAAGCATAAAACAACAAATAGCGATGTAGCTGTCCGTGGTGCTGACCGTTTCTCTGACCCAAACCACATTTTCATTCAGGGCCATTTTTGTGTATCCAAGTGGACAAAACAGGTTTTCATTCTAATTTTGTCTACCAACTGTAATGAAAAAATAATTTTCGAAACTTTTTTTTAAATTCTTCATTAAGATTTATCCCCATTTGATCTTAAAAGTTAAGGTCTAACTTGACATAACAGATATTCATTTTCTGTCACAAAACCTGCAACAAAATCTGTTGCAGTTTTTGCCTTATCTATAGCCTCTTTTTAGGGGATGCTTGATAAAAATGGGATAAGAGCCACTGTCACTACTTTCAGCAATTAATTTTTATATTCAGCTTGGAATAATTTACAAATCATTTTAATCTATTCTAAATCCATGTCTGAGTAGCTGATGGGTTTAATGATAAACCCCTTTTCTTTCCTGCTTCTGTTGATTTTTCCTGATTTACAGTCCACGATTCGACTAAGTATACTGTCAGACTTGACAAACATATGGATCCATATGGCCAGTAGTTAATATATATATTTTTTTAATTATGTACAATTTTTTCTATTTTCTTCTAGCTGTATTCTAAAGCCATGTCTGAGTGACTGATGGATTCAATAAAAACCCATTATGCTTTCTGAATGCCCATGGTTCTATAGCCCATGGTTCCACTACATATACTTCAGAGCTGACTGGTAAGTCGATTCACATGTCTGATGGCAAATTTTTGCCAGGCAAAGTTTTTTTGTTGGGCAGACATGAAAGCTGATTCCGACTTGAAACGCGACTCCGCACGCTTTGTTTTCCCGCCATTTGTGGAAGTGAAAGTCACGTGACTACACCAGCACGAGAAGTTCACCGCCGCGGGGGCTTGTGGGAAGTGTTTGGTGGCGAATTCCAAACAATTGGCTTTAGTGGTCGGAGTGGAGCGGGGATACCGTGGTAAAGTTTCTTAAACGATTTATCTTCTGTTTTTTTCATGTTGCTGCTTGTCTGTTTGGCTGTGCTGCACATTAAACCTTCACTATGTATACCGCCTCGTCTCTTTATCTCGCCACTCCAGTCGTTTCGTAGCTTTAGCCAAGTTAGCCTGGAGAAGTTAGATGCAGTTTCACTTAACTGTCTGTCCTTCTCAGGGGTTTAGGGGATATAAAAACTAACGCATGCGGAGAAATGTTCCATTTCCAAATGTCTGACACGGCTAAAAAAACATGCGTGGTCCTCATTTGCTTTAACACTAATATAGAAACCGAAGATAGGTTATTTTTCCTCCAGTCACTCTAATTTCTCGGTCTTTCGTGATAAAATAGTCGTTCTCTAAGATTATTCCAGACAAAATGCACACAGTCTGGTTATTTCTTGTTTACCATTCAGTGAAAGAACTGAATTGATGAAACCATTCTTCGAGTGCGTGAATTTTAACACTGTATCCGTCATGAATCGTGGATGAGTACTCTGAACCAGTTTTGTTGCATAACTTTTGATTGTGTTTAATCTCAGTTCTTGTAGCAGTTTGTCTGTGGTTACAGTGTTTCTTTGGTGTAGCCCGCTTGTAGGAAATCACTTGGATGCTCTGCAGTTTAAAATAGAGAGCGGTGTCTTGTTACGAGGACTTTAGGGAGCCACCAAATTGTGTGTCTTAACGACAGGCTTCTCGTGATTTCGCTGGTATTTTGAGACAGTAATTGCTTACTGCAAGGGTGAAACTGAATTCTGCATCTGTTGGACAGGATTACTCAGCCCCCATCACTGTCAGAGGAAGACTGCTACTGTACTGTTAACAGCAGGCCGCATTATTCAAAATATTTCTGGTTTCATAATGACTGTTTTAGTATATATGGCTTCGAATAACCTAACTATGTTTTTAAAGAATTGTTGTGTGTGATTCCGAAGAGTAAATAAAATGTGTTTTTGACAGGTGGTGAAGATTTGCATTTGCTTTACCAAATACTGAGGTCAGAATTGTTCTAGTTGCTGTTCCTCAAGAAGATGGGTGCTGTAGTTTCGCGGTGGAGGGTATGTATTTCATGGCTTTCGTTCAGAACAGTTTTCATTATTTTTTTCTGTTTACCTAGTGGCATGCTTGAAACAATTCTCTATACGGAGTTTCTTTTTTTATACGCCTTGTGTGAAAATGACCCGTGGTTTGCCAGGTTTAGAACAAATTTTATGTTTTATGTCATGGGTAACACATCTAGTTATGAACATTTTTGTGGTCACGTGTGAAGAGGACCACTGAATGTAATTAATTTTATAATTTATAAGTGTTTTGCATTGAAGTCTTATATGCTTTACAGACAAAATTAACCACTGTGGAGATACTGGAGCGACTTGATAAGGTAAGGAGCGATTTGCCTTCAAGCCCTACTGTCAATGTTAGATTTGTCACTCATTAAATCACCCAGTGCTTCTGATTTCAAAATTGTTATTTAATAAATCAGTAGCAATTGACATTAAAGTGGTGTAGATCAATAACTGAAGATCAGTAGTCATATTTTTTGGATGTAGAGCATATGGTGTTGAATCACTGCACAGAAACTCTGTGTAGTCCAGAAAGTTTGGTGACTTGCAGTTATTGCTAGACTGACAGACACATGTGTTGCTGTGCTCTCTTTATACTAGTCCTGGGACTTGGACTCTTTCGGATCATTCTGAGATATTTTTGGAATGAGGTTATTTAAAACCAGTTACTATGGCACTGCAAAAATGTGATCTCAATGAGAAAGATATGCTAAATTTGCATTTCAGATGATGAGCTGCGTTTTGTATGTCTTGGATAATTAGGTTCCACTGAATATCTGGGGTCATATGATTTGCAGCATGCCTGGTGCAGTGTGTGCCTTCTCTAAAGTGATTAGCTTCATTTCTAGCCAGAGGAACTTGGTGAAGTGTTTGTAAAGAAACGGGTTTAGATCTCTGGCTAGAGATTATAGTTACAGTTCCACTTGAACTATTTAATTTACAATTATTTGAAATAAGGTATAGTTTTAGTTTTGTCTTTAGTACTGAAATATTGTAGAAATTGCAGCAGCATTTTAACTGTTCAATTGTTTGCTGATATTAATGATTGTTTTGATGTCCTGAGAGATGCTCATGTCCTGATGTTAATTAAAAACCTGTTTGTCATTATTTTCAGGACATCCAGATTCTTGAGGAACACAGAGAAAAGAATAAAAAATGGCTGAAGTTATGGGTTTACAGACTACTCCTATATTCAGCTCTTCTGTATTTTATTGCGTGCATACTTGTATATACCTGGTACATCCCTGAACAACTAATTGGAAAGCTAATTGTGTCAACGCCTTTTTTAATATTTCCATTATTGTAAGTGTTCTTTTTATTTATTGAATTAAACTTTTTTTTTTTTAATGAAGGGCAAATATTTCTTATTAAAAGAAATTAATGATCAAGAGGTGTGAGTATGTATAAGATGTTGGGCCTATGAGCTTGGAGAATTTTTGTGGCACTTGGAAGTGGGGCAGCACTGGGAGCAGCTTTCCATTAGCCAAATTTCCAAGTAGATAATTTCAATTTTATTCCAGGTGTCCTTAGTTGATCTAAATGTAGCATACATGTTTTGTGCCATTAAGGAAACCAAGGTTCTTGACAAATCAAGTACTAATTTATTGGCTACCCTCTGTCAGTCTCTGTTCGCTCAGCTGTGCTAAACTGTAGTACAGTGGTCTTCCGTTCCTGGAGATCCTCCATACTATTGAGATCTGTCATGGTTTCAATATTTTGGTAGTCAGTACAAATAAAATGACCGCTATATTTTCTAATGCCTTAGCAATACCCTGAAAAATTACAATTACATTCAGCAGACACTAAAAACCATAAGCATTTTAAGTACTTAAGTCCACATCAAGGAACACTGAAATATCTTCACTTTATAGCACGGTATTGATATGTAGTTAAAATTTGAAAACATAAATCTTGAATATATTCACCATAAGATCAAAGTAAATTCAGAAGGTAAATATGCGGGAGCGCATATTTTGCATGAATATTGGATTACAGTATTGATTATCTTTTTTTTTTTTTTGTCCCCAACAGAGTATGGCTTCTAAGAAAACTCTTAATTGCATTATATTCAAAACGCACAGAAAAAAATGGTATAATGTTCCTTTTAAAAACAATTAAATATTTTTCAACTGGCAGCAACTCTAAATGTCATTAAGATTTATATATTTTCTCTTTCTTGTTGTGTCTCAGATGAGAAATTGGAAGAACTAAAAGCTGAGAAAAAGAAAATGGTAAGTTAATGTACTGGGATTTCTGCTGATTCTGAATGCTACATTCTTTTTCAGATTTATTTTAACTGTCGTTAATTTTGCCACCAGAGCAGTATCCTTGCTGCCCAGTGATACCCTTATATCTGTGTAGAACATTTAAAATCTAGTTATTTCCTAAGGGGTCAAACCAAAGTGTAAACCCTCTCAGATGTGTCTGGCATCTTTGCTCCTGTAATATAAAGATTTAACCTTAAGTTCTTATGCGTTGGGTTTGCTCTTGCTGTGCTTTCAGCTTACTTTTGACATCAGGATACCACTCAATTAATGCTAACACAAGAGCTTCCCTTCTTTTCCCACAGATATTGAGCTTTTGCTCTTAGCAAGAAGAGATAATTTAGTCTTCTAATAAATAATCTAAAATCAATACAGACAGCAGTTAATTGGCACAGAGATTTTACATTGTATAGCGCTTGGCTAACGGCTAGTCTTTAAATTAATAGTGTTTAGAGCTGGGAGGAAATAAATCTGAGAAATTGCTTGTCATCTACTGTCATGTCTAATAACTTTCAATAATTACAGCTGATGGATTTTCACACTCTCCATTATCAGACTAGGGTTTGTAATTATTCTTTTCATTGCATCTAAATAATTAGCTCTGTTTGCTCTTTTCCAGAAAATAGTTTTAAAACAAAATTTAGTGGAAGAAATTGTAAAGACTGCCAGGAGACTTTTCTACTTTTACCTAGATCTTGGCAGCAGACTTGGCAGTGTTCTTATGCTACATGATTAGGATTGTTTTACATTTTGTCTTGTTGCGTTTTTAACCGTCTGCCCTGCTTTGTAATGCTTGGTGATAAGATGGTAATTATAGTGCTGATGCAGTCCTCTATATATATTTTAGTCGGGTAATATGTAGATTTTTTTTTCTTGCACAGCTTGAACAAGTGATGGAAACCGAAACATACAAAAATGCCAAACTAATTCTGGAAAGGTTTGATCTGGACTTGAAGAAAAAGATTGTAAGTTATTGACCAATGTACATGATTTTTATGCACAGTGGAGATTTCTGGTGGCTCATTACAATGTTTTTCATAATTTTTTTTTTAAGGAGCTGGAGGCTACGCCTGTTGGACCTCCTATGACTCCTAGGCAAGGTCAAGGTTAGATTAAAAATTATATTTGGGGGGAAAAATACTACAGTATATTTTCCATTTTATATCTAGAACAAATATCTGACTGTCCTTGCAGAGCTTCGTCAGAGGCATGTGACTCCTGTTACTGTGACTCCCAACCCAGCAGCACGGCCTCCTCCTGTCCCTGTAGCAAAAGATGCACCCCCTGCACTAATCTCAGCCCCTGGTGGGCCCCCAGAGAGAAGCCTGTCTGCTGCTGGTGCCCACTATAACCTGATGAGGAGACCTGCCACCCCTGCAGGCACCCCTGTCCATGGGATGGGTGAGAAGCACTCAGTGTTACTTTTACTACTCTTAATAGAATTACTCTATATTTCAGCCTGTTTGCATGGTGTTCAGCTTAGTAGCTATTGGATACATTTATGTTACAAGATTTCTACTCTAAATAATGCATTTCGTATCTTTCACCAAAACTAGTTTGACAGTTTTGTCTTGTGATGTTATTTACAACACTATTAGTCAGTGTTTAACATTATGCAATGATTTAAATTAAACAAAAAAAGTGTATAAAGAGAGACTATTTTGATTATATGAACTGATTACATAAACTGAATTTATAGCTTAATCCCCTAAATATTTCCCTCCATATGTTCCCAAACAGAAATTTGTCCCAGGGTACAGGACAGTAGCAAGGATTGGCTACTGTCAAACCTTCCAAATCTGTTTACAGGGGTATTTCACCATCCCAAGATATGCCTTCTTTGTGTTCTCTATAAAGTACAAAAAACAGTTATATTTTATATGGAAATGTATTATTTGTTTCAAAAATAGGAAATTGTATTTTTGCGAATAATTTGGCAGTAAAATGTGTGAAATTATATATTGCCAAGAACAAAATGCAGAAGATATCTGCACTACAAAAATTTCTGATCCAACCAAGATCTTGTTTTGAAGATAATATACTATATAAGAGCAGATTTTTTGCTCTTGAAATAATATTGCAAGTCTTGATTATATCAGGAATTTTGCAGTGTGCTGTTTCTGCTGAAAATTGGTAATGAAAAGTCACTACAGCGATTCCATATGCTGGTAAATTAATAAGCAGCAGGATATCGGGACTTTGCCAAGTCTGGTAGAAATGACCAGTCATCTTGCCATTATTGCTCTTGATGTTAAATTATATTAATTAGAGCCGAGGTTCGCAGCAGGCTCACACTCCATTGTCTAAAGGGAGGATAATTTTGCAGTCATGATTAAAATCTGTCACTGTCATTAATTCATCACGGGTGACGGCCTGTTTAATTTTTTTGGAAGGTTTTCTAACCTTTATTCATTTGTGTATGCCTGTACTCACATAGGAATGCATCCTCCTGGACCACCCCTGGCTAGACCTATCCTCCCCCGAGAGAGAGGAGCTATGGATAGGGTCATTGAGTATCTAGTAGGTGATGGGCCACAAAACAGGTACATAATGTTAACATATTGAACAATGTGCTAGAAATAATCTTTTTTCAATAATTTCCTTCTCTTTCCCTCTGTCAGATATGCCCTTATATGCCAGCAGTGTCAGTCTCATAATGGAATGGCTTTAAAGGAGGAATTTGAATACATTGGTGAGATTTAGAGAAACGCAGAACGCTTCGTCAGTCTCCAACAAACACAGTGCATTCATTTGCCCTCTAACACTTGTCAGCTCAGTATATCATAGATCTCATAAAAGCCTGGACCATCTCTGGCCTTTTGAAAGAAGAGCTATAGCAGATTGAATATGCAAACAAGTATACTCTATCCATCTGATGTATTTATGCGTCTTTTGATTGTGTCTGAGCTTTCATTTTCATATATATTAATGTGGTCCTGGATGATTTGGATCACTGTAGTGTTATATGGCTCCTCTTTCAGCATTCAGATGTGCTTACTGCTACTTCCTGAATCCTGCCCGGAAAACACGTCCCCAGGCTCCACGTCTCTCAGAAGTCAGGGGAGAAGGCAAAATGAGCCAGGGACCATCTACTCTTGCCTTGGAGACAGCATCTGCATCAGGTACCTGCTTCTTACATAATATTAGAAGTAAAAAGTTACATATTGTGTATGTTGGGAGTCGTGGTCCGTTGTATCAGCTCCAACTACCCTATATGTGTTCTGCTGTGTGATGTACTCTGAGCAGTATGCACACAAACATACTACTGTGTCACTGCCCTTCTTACTTGTGGTTTATTCATACTAGTTTAAATGTAAATTGGCACAAAAATTTAAACTTGCACCAGGCAACAATAATGTGGCTTCAAGTTACAACTTAGTTTACATCTACATATTAGGCGTAAAAGCTTTTCAATTTGAGAAATGAAAGACATTACATTGAACGTTTTGAAGATTGCATAAGTGCAGATCAGGAAGCTGCTGGCATGTTACAAAACATGATGGACATTGGGTTTGAGGTATAATTAATGAAATCATTTAGAAGAGATGGATAAGGCATGTAACAATGCATCCAACCCATGTGATGTGCGCTATAGAGATGTGGCTATGCATCTTGGAGAAGTTTTATCATTTTAAGAGCTGGTAAAACTGCATTGTTTAAACATCTAAGTTTGCCAAAAAAACCCAACTCCAAATAATAGTCTATTCCAGCATGTTTATATTATGTGCCAGTCTCACATCTAGTTAGTCATTATAGTTCAAGTTGGATAGCACTGATATATTTTTAATAAAAATAATAGAATCATCTTTTTTTTTTCTATTGTGCTCTAATGATTCCAACTACCAATAGATTAAACATGCCCATGATAATATAAATGCCTTATAAAGAAACACTCCAGTGACTTAATCAGATCTGTAATTGCATAGCTAGTCATTAGTATATAGCTAATAGTAAAGACTGGCTAATTTTGGCTATGGAAATAAGAAAGGCTGCTGCAGAATTCCCTGTCAAGTTTGTGCTCTGCCCATCAGTTCCTTCAGTGTGAGAATTGCATCATGCAATGGGTAAATCCCTTCAGCTCATTGCCTCTAAAGGGACATTTGCTTGGTCTGCTGCTGAATCTGAGAGCAGATCTTCAGAGTGATTAAGGGATTTGGATCCTTTTATGTTGCTCTCCTGCAGTTCTGCCTACTTTGTTGAGGTTTGGCCTCCCATGTTCTCTCAGTCTACCTTTGTTTCTTATACTGTTGTGGTAGCTTGATAATATGGGCTGCTTTTTGTGACTGAATAAGCATCTCATAATTGGCAACTAATACATTGCTGAATAAAGTTAATTATTAAAGTCATTGTGCAAGAATTTTTTTTTTCTTACATCTTTATTTCAATGCTGCCCCTAGAGCTGGGCGATATGGCAAAAAAAATTATCACAAATTTCTGTATTGACCGATATCGATAATTATCAATATTAGTTGCTGTAATAATAAAAATAATGTAATAAAGTATAAATATAATTCTATCCCGGCAAACAGAATGAAAACAGTGAAACAATATTAGTAAACAACAACTCTATCTTTTGCAACAAATGACTTATTTACATACAAAATTCCCTTAAAATTTTAAAAATGTTATTGATTTTCAAGTATTTAAAGAAACAAATACCAAAGATCAAATTAACAAAACCATATAATAATGTA
>JBBMFX010000002.1:13453101-13466888 GCA_037832545.1 Rhabdalestes septentrionalis | reverse complement strand
TGGTGTTATCTTATAGCCATATAATTTCCACAGAACAGTTAATTTCCTTAATTTATTCATGTTTTAGGCTTTATTTCAGAGAGGGAAAAAATGTCAATACTCTTTCATTGTGTTTAGTGCACTGTTTACATTGTGTAGAATAAGGCAATAATCCAATGTATTAAAAATATTTGATATTTATAGATTTTTACATCTTTATAATGGTGCCTTGAGTGTTTACATTTACAGTTCTTTAAGCACATGCAGAAAGATGGGTTCTATGTTTACACACAAGTTACAGATTGTCAAAAGATGTTTCTTCATAGAATATGAAGGGCAGTGTCAGGTGTACATGTTTTGTACATGCTATATCTGTATGTCAATAGGAATGATTTGGTTACTACATAAGCAATTTGTACCTAAATATGTAAATACTGTTTTTGTTCTTTAGGTGCCCTTTGCACAAATAAAGATGTTTTTAACATTGTTTATTTTTGGCTTATTTGTTAACTGAATGTAATTTTTTCCTATTAATGGTCATGCTTTTTTTTTTTTCCCCCATAAATGACCGTGCTATTAAAGTGTGCAACATTTAAAACTGGGAGGACAGAGGTTGCGCTTACAAGATTTGTAGCATGTCGAATATTGGTATCAGGATATAAGATTTAGTGGTCATTCAATCTGCTGGCTGTATTGTTAACTGACCCTACTTCTCTAGAGAAAAAAGGTATGTGTGTCCTCTGTAGAAATAGGTTATTAGGGCTGTTAGTGGGCAGCTTTATTGCTTACTCTCCTTCCTGTCTGTGTTCCAGCTACACTGACATGTCGAGACGTTGAAAACAATCCGTTAAAACGTAGTCCATTTTCATTAGCAGACCTATTTTAGCTTGTGATTATTTTATTTTAACTCATTGATCATTTTAGACAGTGTTAGATAATGAGACTGACACGCAAGCCCAGCCCAGCTTGATTGCTTGACCCTCTTCATTTGCAACAAGAGAACTATCTCTACCCATATTCCCCCTTGACAAACACATTCTCTCTCTCTCGTTCACTCTATCTTGTTCCCTCTCTCTCAGGTCAGCCTCCCACATTTGTCTTTGGGTTTTGATAATGCATGTTTACAGAGACATGACCCTCTGAGTGTGGCAATGCATCACTGTCAGCAGGACAGTAGCACCTGATTCCAGCACACTCCGCCTCAGCTTGACCCCTGACAGTGGCACAGGCTGTGGAAAAAATAACCCGTCAATAGGACATTTGAACCTTTCCCAGTAAATATGATGTAGATCAAGTGTTTACGATTTACAACAGTTGGGGGCTTGAGGTTGTGACTTCATAGATTGTGTTTGGTTTCTTTTTTGGTTTTTCTTGGTTTAGGGTTGTCATTTGCTCCTTTCAAACATGGTACTTTCCATTTTAATACACTATTCAAATGCCTTGCTATCTGTTACATTATTCTACACAATGACATTTATTTCATTTGACACTTGGTACTGCACTGTCAGTAAAATCATCTTGTGTGTTTTGAATCCCCATCACTTTAAGAGGTGCACAATCTTCCCACTCAAACATAGTTTTTCATGTTTGCGGTTCAATCAGTTTTTTCATGCACACTCTGTCAAGAGTAGATGGAGTGATTAGAAACAAATCCAGTGTGATACCTCATTCTCTAAAAGCTGTATGCAGAGTTCACATAGTACCTTTGCCTCATTTGTCTTTTCCCTTTTTGTTCTTTTCTTTCTGATGTACTGTCATTCCATTTAAGAATAATCCTCACTCAAAATTCATAGATATACCAAATAAGGAAAAAGATGGATTGCTTTTTGCTTGTCTATCCAGATCTTAGTTCTGGTGAACAATAGGTGTAGCTCTTGCGTGGCTGTACTTGTATAAGTGCATGGCAGTGTATATTTGAATATAGAACAGGAGAAATGGCAGGGGGAGATTCATCATGACCTGTTCTGTGGTCAGTTCTCTGTGTTTGTGCCACCAGGAGCCACTCACCCCAAAAGCTTAATGACAGCACTTCACAAATAAATGTGTGCAGTGTAACAAAAAACATCTAAATTAATCATTTTGGTCTTGCAAGGTCCTGTTCATTCAGGAGAGGGATCCCGGCAGCTTTGTGCTATCAGCGAGCCACTAATTGATTTTCGAGGATGACAAACGATGTGGCGGGCAGCGGTTTGGAGGTAATTCTGGGTCAGGAATAGAGGAGTACTGCAGGGCTTGCGCAGGGTCCTGACTTAAATGCTTATCTCTCACAAATACTGTTTGTTCCACTTGACTCAAATGTATACTGATCTTTTCTTTATACCCTGAAAAAATGGCAGATAAGAAACATAAGTGTTCTTGATATTGTGTTTTGTCATATCTAGCAGCAAAAGATTGAAATCCTGAGAAACAATTTTCTGTCGAAATGAAAGAGCGTGGCCTTGTGAACCCTGGAGGAAAATAACGGTGCTATTCCAGGCAGAATATGAAACACAGAAGCACAGAATAAGTAAAACAGACAAGAGCAGCCTCTGTGTCACTTTTCCATTTGTTCCCTTTAAGGGGTTACATTTCAAAATACTTTGGTAAAAAAAAAGACCATGTCATTATCTTTCTCTATGTACTGAGACTATGCAAGAGAGCAATGTAGAGGACTGAACACTGACTGGGTTACTTTTCTCAGCTCTGCACTGCACCATTGTCAGTCTGTATGAGTGTCATTGCATTTCAAGGAAGCACTTGCTGTTTCCTGTAGTAGGATATGAGAAAATAAAATAAAATAATGAAATGAGTGTCACAAAAGCAATTAAGATGCCCTGAATATTAAAGTTCACCACTGGATGATGACAACTGCATCATTATCAAAAGCATTACAGAGCAATATGGGCCCTGGCCGCTTCAGGGATGCATTAAAATCAAATTAGATAATTATACTGGCATATACTATTGCTGTGGCCTAAATTAGGAGATTCTCTCCAAGCCATTGATATCTGGCGATTAGTGCCTGGCTCTAAGGTCTTTAAATGCCACAGGACAAAGTTGAGTGGCATGAATTCATTTCCCGAAAAGGTCATGAGGTGCCAAAAATATGTTGATTTGAATGGAATTACCATTTCAACCACAAAACACATTTAGGCAAGCTGATTTCCATCTCCCCCTGCTTACTGGGGCCTGTCATAAATCATTAAACAGAAACAATAACTGCTTTGGAGCAGAAAAGTCATTCAACATGCTGTAGCTCAAATTGAAATGTGCTCTTTAAATATATTTCAAGGCATTATAATTCTAAGAAATGCCAGGAGGTTATCTCTCGCAATGTTCACAAACACTTGCTAACTTCCCCTATAAAAGGGCAAAAACTTTGGCAGGAACCAAATTATGATTTATTATGACTTGGAGTTACTGAAAAATACGCTTGATTGCTATCAAACCTTTTTCATAATCAAATATCTTTTTGTAAATAAAAAAAGAACACTTGACCTCTCTAATCCAATTGAACAACAGATCCATTAGTCTTATCAGATTTGCATGCTATCATCCTCCGTTCATCTTTAAGCCTTCTGTGGTATTCCTATTCTGTCTACTGGTCAGTGCAAAGACTTTGACCATCATTATACCTTCTGCTACCTTACAACTTGTTCGCTCATTAATACTATTAACAAACTCAATTAGTTTTTTCAGTCTGTGTTGTCAGAGTAGTCTTTGAAAAAAAAAATTCTGCACAAAATTTATACTACATTTGAACTGTGAAACATTAATTCATTCTGTGATGCTATTTGAGAAGATAGTACATTAGAAATCAATGTAACAAAACTGTGTTACCTGGCTGAAAACGATTCTTGCGTGTTCAATAATTATGCCAATTATCCAGCTCAGCTGTAATTCAAGTGTGCAGTCTGATGCCTTTTGAACTAACTCATTGAACCCTGTGACCTTTTTCATGGGCAAAATACACTGTGCATCTACGCATGGAGATATACTGCCCATAAACTTGTACGCTGCCTGCATGCTGTAGTGTGTGGCTTGTGTTGGTGCCGCCGTGAGCTAAAACACATCCCTGGCACTATCTCATGTGGAAATCATGCGAAGCATCCTGCAGGCTCCAGCCTCATTTTATGGCTTCATCTATTACCACTCTGTCATTGTTAATTGTCTTCTTTTTACCTCCGCAGGATTCTCCAAATTGGCCCTATCGAATGTGACAGGAGGAAGAGCATTAAGCATCTGACAAGATGATATCTAAGTTCAATTTCCTCCCCCTGCGCTGATATATACCTGCAGCACATCATTTTCCTTTCTGTCATAAAGAGCGCAATAAATCAGTGGTGCTTATGGAAGCACGGCGGAAAACAGGGCCTCTGGATTTGTGTCCCCAGCTCTGGCTATTAGGAAGCCATTACTGCCACGTTCTGCTCCTTCAAACAAAAATGATCAAACCTAATGCTGCAGAGATTAGAGAGATTAAGAGACTAAGATCAGGTAGGGCTTTAATAACACAGGCATCCTCTCTAAACAATCTGTGCCAAACTCAGGGGAAAAAAATCAAAAACAAAACACGGCTTCCCCTCCTCCTCTCGTTGACACCATTATCCATCTGTTTGGCTGAAATTGCTGTATCATGGTATAAATCTGAGATACAAGTGTCACATCCTCTAAAATAAAAGGGAACATTAACTGCTCTATCTTCCTGAGGCCCTGGGAGCTGCTGGCTATAAGCTCACTCAAGTGTGGTGGCAGTTATACTGTGTTTTACTAGACTGCAGACAATTATCCTTTGCTCCTCTCCCCTCTGAAGACAAACTGCCAGGGCTTCAGCCGGAATCATTTCAAATAGATTTTCCAAAATGTCTGTTGCTTGATTGCTTCCATACATTATTGCTCTTAAATGGATAGAGGGGGAAAGAAAGCATATCCACAAATCAATCACAATAAACCTTTGCTCATAGAAATAAAGAAAGTATCAAATCATCAGATAACTGTGTGTGTGTGTGTTTTCATTTTAATCATTAGAAATCATACATTTCAGTTTGCCCTTACATTATTTTCTACAATTACAGGATCTTAATTTGGTACACTTTGCAGTGCCAGTAATTAAATATTTTGCTCTCTGTCAATGTACCCAATATGCCCGTTAATTATTATTTCTGCAAATTCTGCAAATCATTGACATTTATCCCATGTATTATCTGTAGATTTGGAAGTTAATTTTCTTATTGGCAATATGAAACCATAATACAATATGAATTGTATTTTGACTAAGCCATAAACTGTTGTAAGGTTAATAATGTAATCTCAGGTAAGTAACATTTTTAGATTTTTTCTGGAATGCTGGTAATTTCAAAACTGACCCACAGCTCGCTAATGTAAACTATTTTGAGCCTTCATGTCCTAAAAATGTTGAACATTACATTAGTCAACAATGTAATCTCTGTGTACATTGCATATGGTACACAAAGTTGCATAGCTCAAGATTACTCCTATGATTATGCAGTTTGACAATATTCAACCAATTGTTTATCTAAATAAGGCTATAGCAAGAATAACAATTGAACTGTTTGGTATTCTTTTCTTGTTTTGGTTCATATATCAACAACAAAAATAGTCCAGGCTCTTGTGCTCACTTGAGAGTGTGGCACAAACAGTAGTGTGAGTAAGACTCTGTTCTGAGATTTCAGTCACACACACACACATGCAGACAGGCAGTGATGGTGGTGAATACCAAGGCTCACAATAACCCTCTATCCTAAACACAGAGAGCCGATTACAGCACTGAACTCCGATTCAGCATTACAGTCATACACATTTATTACATTGACTTTGGCTGCCTAATACAACCAAGTATGACTCCATCCATCTCTGTTTTCTGCTGGATGGATTTTTGAGATGAGATGAACATATGCAAAGAAAAAAATGTCACAAATGTGCAGAAATTGTGCTGAATTGATATAACAGCTAAATTAAGGTACTGCTTGACTGGTTTTCATTACCTAAATGTAAGGTTTACATCTTCTCATGGCTCTTCATCAAACGTTTGATCCCCCCTTTGTTTCTGCCATTACCCTGCTCTGAATTGGTGCCCATAAAGCAATGAAATAATAATTTTATTAATTAGAGAAGCACATAATGCTGGCATAAGGCTAAAACGAGCTGAGGGAGGGACATCATTGACAGTAAAAAGACGATACAGGGCGGTACTTGCAGCTAAAGGAGTGAGCACCTGTCTTGAATATCACCATATTGATCTGTTTTAAATTAAGGCTTGCATTTACATATTCACCTTAATATTCTGAGTAGATAAGCATTCTGTAAAACTTTAGCACACGTCCAAGGAAGTATCCATCAGTTTTTCGCACACATCAGCATATAGCACACCATTTGTAGGCAAAAGAGATTCCCTTGGTACAGGAAAGATTTTGGTAGGGTTAAAAAGATAAGGGGAACAAATGACCCAGTGTTTTGTGAAGTATTATAACACTGAAGTCTTATTTATCTTCATATCAATATGTTGTTACATCTATAGCATAATGTTGGGCCCAGAAACAATAGCAACATTAAATAAGGAAAACATAGGCCCTTGACCATAGTATGCTGGGTTTTGGTTTTGAGCCATTATTCTCTGGGGTTTTTTTTCCACAGACAAAAAAATGCTGTTGTGTCTGAAAGCACTCTCTAAGTCATCATTATTGCTGCACTGGGCATGGGCCGATGCTCTGGGCAGTGAGGGAGCTGATGATGTGAGACCGCAGTACAACTGCACAATGTTGTGCTCATTTCACCTCTTATACGATCTGTTATCCACAAGGCCGGAGCTCAGGTAACCAGCGTCCAGTAAAACACCTCGGCTCTGTTTGTCCTGTCCTTGACTCCTAATGTGGCAGCACTGAGACTCATCCAAACTGTAAAAATGATCAAACTGGTCAAAAGACAAAATGGGAATCAAAAAGTCTCAATTTTATTGGGAAATAAACACTTCCCCTGGGCATATCTGTATTACATTATGAGAAATACATAGCACTGTAAGTTATTTCCCAGTAGTTATAGTTTATTTTAAATTACAATGGTTGTGCAGTTGCTGCAATTGAACAAGCATATGCCACTCATAGAGCTAATTAGCTCGATAATCCTTCAGTGGGCGCAGGCTAAACACTCTAGTCCTGGTTGATGTAAACATTCACCACTATTACACTAATGGCAGGGAATATTCGCCAGGTAGTCCTTTCTTTTGCAGACAAATTCCCAATGGCCAGACATAATTAATAGCTTTACAGTCTACAAGGCCATAATGCTCATCAGTTATTAATTAGAAATTCATTTTACTGAATAAACAATGTTGATGATTGATGATAAAACTTGTAATTGGGCTCTGAGAGTGACTCTCATGGGGAAAGCATCACAGGGAAATAAAACCACTGTTACAGAACAACATACAGTACTAGAATACAAGTTTGCACTGTTATGTTTACAGAGATTGTCCCTCAGATAGGTAACTTAAGAGATCTGTTTTTCCACTCACAGAAAGAGTGAGAGGAAACAGAATGTATGCTTAAATCCAGAAAAGAATCTGTGTCAGTAATCCACAAGTAGTACCCTGGTCTGTCTTGGCGTCCAAGATGTAAAAGTGGAAATAAAAAGCACAAGAACAATATCAGGTATTAGATGACACATAGTGTTTTTATCTAACTTTAATTTGAGCTAATTTAGGTATGCTTGGTAAACTCTAATATAGTATACTAGTATATACTATGTTAGCCACTTTTTCATATAAGCCGCATTTGCATATAATGCAGTACAAGGTAAACATTATAATTTTAATGACTTATTCTTTAGCTTGACTTTCTTTACCATCTGGTCAGTGCATCCATAGCATTCGTAGCAAAGACATAAACACAGTTTATCAAGGCAGGCAGTTTAGCCAGGACTGTTGAAAATGTAGACTTTAAAAATTTAATATAACTTAGAATTTGATGATGTGTATTCAGCAAAAAAATGCATTCATTCTAAAGATTTGTAGTACATTGAGCATGGTCAGAATATTCCGTTTCTTCAGTTGGATCACAACAGAGGTCTAACATGTGAATACATGCAACTGGCTGCCACTGAATCAAAAAAAGTTACTTTAGAACAGAGACAGTAGTTGACCTATTGAAGGAAATTAAACCAAATACGCAATGTTCCACTTACCCATACCATAAGTCAGCCAAGAAGCTGGTAGAAATCAGTAGAAGTCAGTAGTCATTCAAATATTTTATCACAAATATATCCCCTGAACTGTTCTTGGTACCTGCGACCTAGGAAGGATGGAGCAGTTACAGAAATGAATGACTATCCTCTCTACTACATTTAAACTGCATTTAGCTCTTATTAAAGTAGTGCTGACATTTTGATGTTGTTTTAGAAACTTACTCTGAGCTATAAAATGAACAAAACTAGAGGAACAACACCACTTTTTTAGAAAATTTCACAAACCTCAGATGTAGGAGTACTGATCTAGAATCAGTTTTTGGGGTCATTAACCATCAGATATATAGGCGAATCTGATTCTCATCAACCCTGATGTGGTCTAAAACAGCTGCCTGTGGTTGTATGGTTTGGTTGAGTTTTACTACTCACGGTAAGGCATACTGTGTCCTAAAGCACATCCTTAACTCTGTGCCACCATAATGAATAGCTGCAAGAGGACTGTAAGTTTTAGGGGGGGTAATTTTGGAAGTGATTGTTGATAGCACACCATGGGTATGGGTTGAATGATAACAATATATGCCTCTGAGCAAATTCAACATATTTTTGCACCAATTGAAGGGAAAGAGACAGGTGAATAAAATAACTAAAGTGAAAGTAATAAAGGGATGTGAGTGAAGCACTGTGATGAAAACTTCTACCTTGAAGAAGCCTTTGTGACAAGAAAGACAAGAGATCCTAAGGTTGTGTGGGGCTAATCTAATTACAGTGCATGAACTAGTCTGTTCCTTCTGTGATATTATCTTCATGCATTCACATCAATAATTGCAAAAAAAGACTGCACTGACAACAATAGCTTTATGATAGAACTGTATAGTTAATCGCAGAAACTGCATGGTTGCTAAGTTACTGACTCTCCTGAGACTATGCACTACACAGCGCAGTCTTTTTAAATGACGGAGGGGAATGGTGAAAACTCCAGCATTCTGTGGCTCACTATTGATTTTACACAGAAGATCCGAGCACTCATGATAGGCTTTTGATATATTTTCCTGCTGTAGTAAGTCCCTAAGAGCATTGCAAGAAAAATATCTGTCAATATGCTCCTATTATGATCTCTTGATCTGTGGCCATAAAAACCTTAAGCGGTGGCCCTTATTGCAAAATAATGGGTTGGACTATTCAATATCAAGTACTGCTGCAATTTAAGATTTTTCAAAGTATTGTTTTGTCAGAAAGCAGAATAACCCTCTGCGGCCTTTCTCAGAATGCTCAGGGCCTAATTAGTTTGATTGACTTGCAGGAGAGAGGGATCAGCTGTGACATCACAGTCTTCAGTAATAAATACCGGCTGATGGGCTGGTCTCATCCTGGCGGTCATCACCACCTCCCTCACCTGTCACACTCAGCCGCCTGCATCAGCCCCCTACAGACTACTGCATAGCACTCGCTGCCCTATTAGCAATTTATAATGGTGATCAAGAAGTAGTCAACAGCGAATCAAGACAACTGTCTCCCCTCAGCACTAATTGGGCTGTGTTCTTTTCTGATAAATGGCTCGTGACTAGCGTGAGGTCCCTTGGATTTCACAGCTTCTAATGGCCCACAGGAACTAGATTTACTAACAGATACCAGGTCAAGCCACGGAGATGGGGTGCAAAAAATGTTAATTAATATCAATAATGGCCAATTATTAGTTTGACAGAAGGATCTGAGCTAAGAGTGTGCTCTAATGACTCTGAGCTAAGTTGAAGGGAAACACTGGCAAATTAGCATAACACTGTATGCACACTCCATGGAGGTGCCTAGCAAACATCTGCTGTGTTAGAAATTCAAATCCGCTCCCTGTTAGTGGTGCTGGATGTAGTCGCATAATCAGCCATTCTTCCTCAGCCATTTTGACGGCACTAACAATGCCCTGGTGACCGGTCGGCCCCTCCCCTCTGGGCCCTCCAATCAAGAGTGGCCTCATGCAGACCCCACCGTAACCGTAACAACGGCGGAGTTAAAGAGCACTTCAGGGACTGGCTTTGTGTCACAGACACTAATCCTCTTCCACCATTATGCTGGCTTTATTGGGACTAACACTTACACAGACAGGCTTTAATCAAATTTAAACATGTGTTTGTAGGATGTAAATTACATATTAATTGACACCCGTATCCTATATTTGTTCAGTCTTGCTCTGTGCTGAACACACCAAAAAATAATTTTGTCTTGTTTGGTGTAATTAATCATAAGAGCCATATTGTTTAAAATTATCCATTAAACTCTGCACCATGGTCAGATATGCACAGTTAAATCATTCAATAACACTGGTCTTCTTCATATTTAATTACCGCTTCAGCAAACCACAGAGGGCCAGACACAGAATGTAAATACCCTATCCCCAATACTGTCCGATATATTTCCAAGCCCTTGGCCACTATTCTAAAATCAACATTTTACCCACCAACTTAAATAATATGCCTGATTTAAGGCCGTCTGGTTAATCTATTGTAGCATGGTGGCAGTGTGACCGTATTGACCAAATTGGACCATATGACAAGCGGTGTACATGTCAGAGTCCAGGAGGAGTAGTAGGTCCCAGAGGGACAGCTTTTGAGGGCCGAAAGCCCAGCCCAGCTGTAGGAAACCTGCTCTCCTATGCAATCACACACGGCTGCGCTCAGTGGAGAAGAGTGGTGGCCAAGCACAGGTCCTGTTTGATATAGTGCAAAGAACGTGTGTTTATTCTGAATAGAGGTCAAACTGATATCATTATATTTTATCTCAACAGCTAAATTAATCCCTCCAGTGCATTTACAGTGTGAAGAAATCTACTTATTATTAGATAATAAATGGTAAATTAATGTTTTAAAAAAACTTCAAATGGAGAAAGATATTTGAATAATAGGTCAATGTATTTCATTCCACCAGTTTCAGCCCACCATATACATTGCATATTTTAATTTATTGTGCTCTTCTATGTCAATGAAATTCTGTATTTCACACTTCAATGTTTCATGTGAAGCGGCTGCTTAGACTGCAGAAACACTTTCCATTTATTTGCCTACTGTAAGAAAATGTAAGAGAACCGTCAGGCACTCTCTGTTTTTGCAGTTGTGACATGGAAGATTTGCCTGAGAAAATATTGCAATACATTTAAATGTTTTTTCTATTTTTATTTGTTATGGTATGGGGTTTAATCTGGTACGGGAAACAAAACTGCCAGACATACCACTACCCTAAAAGACCTACAGGCTATAAAGCAGATCACTGTCTTGCAAACCAGCCATTTTGGAACATTTTGACCCCATAGATAAACTTTATTTATAGACTCTGGGTCCAGGTAAAAGACAATCACATCACATAAAAAATCATACTGACAAACAAAAATAATAATAATAATAATAATTTTATTCATTTTAATATCATGTGCATGTAGTAGACATGTGAAGTAAACAAATCTACTACAAATCTAAACAAATCTAAAATCTTTTACTAATGCAGCTGTTGTTAGCAGATAGAAGTTGGTTGATAGATGGCTGATAGGCATAGCAATGTCCCTCTCCTGTACAAATGTTAAGATAAGAAATGTCTCATATTAATATTAGATACAAGCTTCCAGTTCACTTGTTCCTTCACCTTTTTCCTTCTCTGTGAAACTGGTTTGCCATTTAGGCTGTGTAATTACTGTGGGAGAAGAACAGATCTAAGGCAGACTGAATGTCCTCTTGCTGTAGCGAGCGTGAGGTCATGCTGGATGTCTGAGGTCTCAGCCTGTATTATCAGATCACTATCATCTTCTCTGCCTGTAACAGTGTGTTCAGCTGCCACTGTGACTTACGCACACGCATTTGTGTGACCTTCTCTTGAACACCCTCTGCGTGTAGTGTGCAGAGGTGGTGTGTCATGTCTGAGCAGGGCCAGGAGGTCCCCGTGGTTGGAGTGTCCTGGTCTCAGCTCCACACAGCAGGGGAGGGCTGCTCCACCAAATGGACAACCAGCAGTTCCCCTGGAGGGCAAATCTGACAATGCATATCTGCATATCTAACACTACTCTTTATGCAATATGAAACCCTGTGACACAAAGGGGCTCGTGAAGGATTGCATCCACAGCATTTTGAATGCTGATGTGAAGTTGGTTTGGAAATTGCTGAAGCCTCGTTTGAAATATGTAGTTGGAAAATATATGTTTAGAGGAAAGCTATTGGGCTTAATTACAATAATACTCAAAAGAAACATACAAATGCTATCAGAGTGTGAATCATCTGGTAGTAACCTTTTTGTATTGATGGGAACAGGAAAACATCTGAGGTGAAGCTGGTTATGGAGAATGAAGCTTAGTTGTAAATATATAGTTGGAAAATAAATGTATGCTAAATTGTACTCAACTGTTTTGAAGTAAGCAATCAGGCCTAAATACAAAATACTCAAAGCCTAGTTGGAAAATATATGTATAGTTAACACAATTAACTACAATAACACAAAAAATATATACAAATGCATCTATCTGGGTGTGATTCATTGGGGTGTGACTTTTGTGTAGCGATGGAAACGGGAAAAAAACTGCTCATCTAGCAGACTTGGCTAAAACAAATGCCTTACTCAGTGAGACAAAACAGACTTGGGGATGTGAACTTGTCCAACGCAAACTTCTCAGCTGATAACCTTATCTCACGCAGCTGAGGTAAAGTCTGTTTGTATCCTGTTGTGCCCTCTGTCTTCACCGTGTACTGCAATGCTAGCCGTGAGAAGCATACCTGGACTCTATTAGCCTAGCTTACCTAACCCCAGATCAAGTGGAAGAGAAAGAAGCTACTACTGGTCTGGACGGAGTCGTTGATCTGCAGGGAAACATCGATACAGGGTACACTGCCTTTGTCATTTCTTCTCCACAAAACAGTGTAAATCATATTAACTTCAGAACTTCCTTCACTAGCCTGTCTATCTGAAGATCAAAACAGTGATCCATTACACCGGCAGCGTTGCTTTATTAGCAGTGTTTCTGTTACTATCACCTGAAAGAGGCGTCCAACTTTCAACTTGACTAAATTATTTTTTTTAGAAACTTTCCAGTAACCTCAGCTTTGCTTTGCAGCTCTCTTAAGTTTTTGAAATGTTAGTAAAAACCGAAGATATCGTGCTAGATATTCCAAAATGCATCAGGTAAACAAAAAGCACTCGAAACCCATTCATAGTAAGGTTTAGTGGTGACTTTTATTGTTCAGGGCATCAATAAGAACGATAAAGAATGAAAGAGCATTTCCTCTTGTTTTTAAAAACATGTAAAACCCGCTGTGGTGTGAAGTGTGGCTTAGGCAGGCTATTACTTTCCAAATTACCAGTGCTACATGTTTATTACTTTTAAGAAATATCTTTCCTGTTTCATCCCATTGCATACGTGTGACTTAATAGATACTCGACTAGTAATCCAGGATAGCACTGTAGTATTGTGTTTATATTACTCGTACAACAACTTCTTCTACTATTACTACTACTACTACTAATACTTCTACTACTACTACTACTACTACTACTAATAATAATAATAATAATAATACTTCTACTACCACTACTACTACTACTGCTACTACTACTACTACTACTACTACTACTACTACTACTACTAATAATAATAATAATAATAA
>JBBMFX010000002.1:13430745-13450745 GCA_037832545.1 Rhabdalestes septentrionalis | reverse complement strand
CTGCAATTGTATAAAATATGTATGGTCTTGTGAAAATCTGAATGTGTATGCAGGGTTTAAAATTAATTTGAAGCAAGTCAAAGCAAGTGAAATTATTTTAGATTAGTATGTTTGCCCCACGATCAGGAACTCGTAGGTTCAATACCCAAGACTGCAAGGCACCTCTGACTTACCCTGAGCAAGGTACAGTCCCCACACACTGCTCCCCGGGCACCGCGTTCCTGGCTGCCCTTGGGTTAAATGCAGAGGTAGAATTTCTTGCTTTTCACACTATGTGCTGTGGTGTGTTCACACATGACAGAATGGTCACTTTCACTTTGTTGTAACCAAAAGGTTACATTCAGAACACAGTGAGAAAACATCTTTATAAGGGGACATGGAGGAAATGCCTTTGCGATTTTTGCCTGAATCACATTGTTCTTCAATGGTTGGATGTTTTCTCAGTTTAATTCTTCACTGAATATGTTCCATAGAGCATATAACAAGTGGGTTTACTATATGTTATTCCCCAATTTAGTAGATAATAAGCGGACAAAAGTTGCATGATTTTTAATTAATTGTTAGAGTTTTAAAAGGAAGTAATGTGGAGAAACCTAATGCATTAGGTCCCTGCTCTTCCCATGTTTTGTGTTCAGTAGGGTACTGGCAACTGACTCTTTCTCACCATTAAGAATAATTTGTTGTCATTTCTATTATATGTCTTCCTATATCTTTGCAGTTTCTATATGCATTATCTGTAAAACACGTCCAATATTACTGTAGATATGCAGGATCTTCGCCTGTGTTTACAACAGCTATTGTGATATTTGATCCTGTATAATCTCATTGGATTTGTATATTTGGCATTGTTTATTTACAGGCAAATAAACAAGACAGTCACTTCTCATGGAATGCAGCTTAACTTTGCACAGTAAAGCTCTTGTTATACTCACTTATAGGCCTCAATGTTAAACACATTTCTGTGTATCTGTGTATTTTTGCAACTCCTGACATCTCTGCTGTAGCGCTGTACCTCATCATCTGTGGCATGATTTAAGGGAAGGATGAAACACCTGCTTGGCTCACAGTCACAGAGACTGAGTTCTGCTCTCAGCTTCATCAAACATGCACCATCATTTGCATAATTACAAAGAGCAACCAAATGACTTCTGGGTTTTATCTCATTAAGACTGAACCGCAGCTTCTACCCAAACAGCTATTATTACTCGGAAATGGCTTTTTAACAATGCACAGATAGAATAATGTTTTATACATCTTTTTAATTATTAGTAATTGGTGTATTTGTTATAGAACCACATAGTGTTATATTTGATTTGCTCAGGCAGTCAATAAAACACTATAAAAACAGTTTAGGATTGGCAGTTTTTGTCAAGCTAGTTTAATGACTTGGGGTACTGCTTTTAATCACAACGGCACAGTTATTCTCTTGTACTAGGAGTAATTTCCCCCCATGCATGGAGATGCAGTAATGTTGAGTTGCTAAATGTGTGGCATTGTGTGAAATTAATAAATACCTTTGGGTAAAGGGACCGTTAATATATTCCACTTTTTCTCCTTTAATTTAAGCCAGTGTATTAAAGTGGATAATGAACTCTTAGCAGACACTAAATTGATGGAGTGGGAAGTGTGCAATAATATTGATCAGTACCACTCTCCCCTTGGACCTCCCTTGTTAAGGAGCATATACTTATTGAATATAAACAATTTCATGTATTGTGTTATTAAAATGGTGATGTGGGTGTGTTTCTCTTTGAACCTGGCACAGCATTCATACCCTATTATATCACATTAAAGAACAATAAACAACTTAAGTAATAATGTATTCTTTTCTATGAGCAATTTGTGTTGTGTTTCAAATGCATGGCTCTGGTTTGTTAATTTTCATTTGCGGAAATGTTACTCAAATGGGTGGTTTAGAGCATTCATTTTAAGAATTTCAGCATGATTTGCAATGTGATAGAAAATTGTTATTATTTTACAGCCAACATCTCACTGACACAGTATATCAGTATTTTGACATCACATTCTTGTTTAGGAGCGGCATGAGTGCAATAGCTATAGTGCTCTGAAAATGTAATGTTCACAATCTCTGCTGGTTAGTCCAGGACTGTCATGAGAACTGCCTATTGACCCACTTTTATTGTCAAGTTACCAAAACCACTGTTTTAAAGTGTGTGGTTGCTTTATCTCAAGGCATTTTGGAAGTCATGAGTATTAATCACATTCTGAAACTGTTAACTCAGCATGAAATAATAATAGATTAAGTTAAGGGTTTTTGTTTTTCATACAAATGATTTAATGTGACCACAAAAAGAATAAAAACATAGGATAAAAAATGGTAATTGTGAAAAAAATAGGAGTATATTAACTTAAGGTATAACTAAGGTATATGGTAAATAGCAGCTGATTGGATGTCAGCCCATAATGCATTTTCCTCATTCATTTATACTGCTTAATCCTTGTTAGGGTTGCATGGCCTATCCTGGGACCAATGTGCATGAGACTCACCCTGGGCGCGGAGCCAGCTACCCGAAGGCGCACACACACACAACGTTCGCATTTGTCCTATTAATCTAATTTTAAAACCAAATAATTGTTTTTTTTTCTCCTTAAAAAGTTTTTTTTTTAAATAATGAATTAATAAAAATAATTTAAGTTGCCACTTTTTCAGCAAACTGAAATATGATGATGCCTGTACTAAGTTGTGAAAGAAAGTATGATGGTGATGTGTTCATTTTTTCTCCCACCCTCATTTTATGTGTTCATTTAAATGTTGATTATGTTTAACCGTAAAGATTAAGGGTTTCTGCTGAGTTTAACCAGTGCAAAATTCATCCAAATTAAAATGATCCACATGTAGAACCTACACTTATTTAATGGAAGGCCATTAGAGCCTTGTTCATGCGAGTTTGCCGTTTCCTGACTTGAGAGTTTGAGTTCCCAGTAGGAGTGATGAGAGGTGTGCATGGCAGGTGCAGTGGTCTCCTGGCGATGCGCTCGGTAACAGTGGAGATGTGCAGGTGTGAAGTGTTGCAGTGGCAGTCAGAGCCAGGTGTTTATTGAGATATCAGAATGCGTCAGGGTGAGAGGAATGCATTTGTCAGCTGGGGTTTAGATCTGTCACTCTCTCTAAAATGCATCACAAAGACAACAATATGGCATGGGGAAAACCTGTAGAGACACGAAAACCTGTGATCCCTCCTTATTATTCCATTGTGATTTGAGTATCAGTGTGATTGAAACAATTTTCACAATTTCAGGTTTGGATAATATCTAATACTGCACAATATATTGTCTGTTAATTAGTAATGGATATTGGTATCGGCAATATGCAAATGGACCGATCACAAAAGTTTGGCCAATTCCGACTCCAAGTGAGTTTTGATAAATTCAGAAATCTTATCCAACAAAAGATAAACTATTTTGTCCAATCTCTAAATTTGAAGACACTGATTCATCAAGATGTTTTTTTAAGAACCCACATTCTATAGTTTCCCTCTCTTTATTTTATTACATTTTTGTGTGGGTTTGTGTACCAAAAATTTAATTCAAAATTCCTCATATTCATTCATACATTTTGTTAATGTGCTTTTAATACAGAAATATGTGAACTGTTGATTGGCTGCTGCATTGTAGCTCATTCTACACAGGCCTAAAATTCTTGCCAAAATGACATTTCACTTGAATGGGTGGTGCTAAAGAAAATAAGTCTGAATAAGGGTATATTTGTAAATGTGTTTCAATAGTTTCATATTTCAGTGCTTTGCTATTCTAGAAGTGTGAGTCTTTTAATATACTGGAAGGCATTGCAATCACAGTATGTAGCAGTATAGCTGAATATTATCATTATGTATTAAATATTGTTATGTAGAGTTTTAATGAGTATTTGATGTATTGGCATACGGTGGAAGTGGCTCATGTGAATGGCACCCAGATTTGCATTGATTCCTATACTGTGAAAGTATACTTCAACACATACACATCTAAGCTAGAGCTATGTTAGGAATGCATTAAATTGTAGGTGAAATGGTCTCATGCTGTGTCTCATAGCTCAGACCCATTAGTAGATCTGTAGTTAACTCCCTTTCTGTCATGTGATGCATGCTCAATGCTATCGTCCTGACTAGACTCAGCCTAAACTCTGAGAGAGAAGGAGCCAGAGTGTCTCCAGCAGCACATAAAAAGCTGCCAGATTTACGGCAAAGAGTTTTCTTTTTTTTAATCCTGGACCCCATGTTAGCCTCATCTGATAAACAGGCACTTTAGCTGCAGGCTAAATGGGTCTCTTTGAGGTTCTGATTTTAATTCTGCAAAGGGAGCCATTTTGACTGCCTTCTCCCTCTGTGATTAGCCAAGCGTGAGTGTAGAATTTGGACTCAGATCTCCCTCTTACGAGGTGGAGCACTTCTAAATGAACAGATACATAAGTGATGGTAGTTTTATTCAGAGTTAATAGATGAGGAAAAATGAACTTTTCACAGATGTAAATGATTTTGTGCTCTGAGGCTGCTCCCCTGGTTCCCTCTGAATTAGGGCGAAGCTTAGCCCGAGAACGCAGCTTATTTTCCTGCTTTTTAAAAAGGAAGCACATCAGGGTATTGGCCCACTGCACGCATTCCTAAGAGATGTGATTAAAGGAAAATGCCTTCATGTTCTACCCTCACGTTTTCAATAATAAATTAGGCACAGATTTCAGATGGCTGGACTTGCCTGTCCAATGGCTTGTCACTGTGCATGCAGGACTGAGACTTCTGGGAAAATTGATCCACAAAAACAAACTGTCGATTTGATTAAAAAAAAAGAGGGAATTATGGAATGTATCTTAAACAACTCTTTGTTTTTCTCCTTGGTAGGCTCCCCTGATGGGATCAAGCCCAGTAGACATGGGGAGATTTGGATTCCACATTTTTTCATTTGCATTCTGTATGGTCCGAGGCTTTCTCTCTTTTACTTGTGCTTTTATAAATTTGAAACCATTTACTTAATGTAGGTTGTGATTGGTGTTGTAAGCTCTTTGGATTTCTCTTTAAATATGGCGTTAGTACATTGTAGTTTATCTACCACTATTGCAACACTAAATCACTTTGATTTGTACAGTGTCAATAAAATAAAGAATGTAGTGTAATTTAATCTATTTGGTAAAAGCTCTGCTTTTATGACATCTTTGTCAAGATCATTGCTCGTTATAGTGTAAGTAAACCTTCTTCGGCCTCATCACGATTAGCTACCTAAATACAAATGAACCTCTAGTAATGACAGGGAGGGACAGTGTAAGTAACTGAAGCGATTGTGTTTGCATTTGGATGAAGATAGACTCAAGGTCACATCAGAGGCAGTAAACTGCTTCAGTCGCAGCCCATAAATTTACTCTCTTTCAGCTGCGCAGTCTACGAAGAAGAGTGAGCTAATTTTAATTTACGACACACTCAGATTTTTGTTTACACGGCCTCAATGCATGACGGGAAGCTTGCCTACTTCTATATTAACCAGTGAATTAGGATCTAATGATAGCACTAAACTGTGTTAGTAGAGCAAAGTTATGTGCCATTTACAAAATAAGGTTCACTTTAAGAATATTATCCATTTACACTTCTGATTTGCTTACCTAATATTGATGTTTAGTTTCTGCAATTTAACTCAATCATTTCATAAAATTATGCCCACTGTTGTTTCTCAAGACCTTAGAGATGACCTAATTAGAAATATGAAAACAATACCTTGTTGCAAAGTGACTTAGTCTTCTCATGCCTTCTCATTTACAGCAAATAATTTGATTTAAAGTATGATCTATTCAGCTTGACTGATAAAAATACAAGCATGGCTTTTGTCATTCTTTATTTAAAGAATAAAAGCCTCTGTGTTTTACATTTTAAGGACTGTTAAATCTTTGTCTAGACTTCAGTGAACAGCAAAATCAATGAGGCAATTTGCTTGTTGAATTCAGAAGAACTGAATTCAGAAGAACTTTCAGGAACCCATTAAGAACCAGACTTTTTTAAAGGATCTTGTCGCTGGTGATGGATTGTTCTTTTTACCTACTCTGTGGTGTTACTATTCGAATTACATTCTCTAAATAAATGTTACAAAATTTTCTTGACATTGATGTTTTTGCAAATAGGCTCAAAAATAAACTTTCTATGAGTTTAATTTTTACTCACAAATCCATTCAGACTGAGTAGAATCTACAAATTGTTGCCACCCAAGAAAGAAATAAAATTTTTAGTGCTGCTTAATTTATGTTTGTGTAATTATTATAACTGCACACTTTTTAGTGCCATAGGTGGTGCAGTTATATCCAAACGGATATTATAACATAGGTTCTCAACCCTGCATTTTGAACCCTTCTGACCTGTACAGTTTAGTGTTTACTTGTTGTCACACACCAATCTCAACCCAATGAGGATTTGGGAATTAACTGTTTAGTTGGACCAGTTAAGTTGAGGGGAGGTAGAAATATAAAAGGTGCAGAGCAGGGAGGTAATTTTTTTACTCTAATACCCATGTGTTTTCTTGTCAAATTGTATTGTTTTCTCAGTTGTTTCAGTGTTTAAATTGCTCTCTCCATTTGAATAAGTCCTGTACATACATAGTTTTGTCAGTAATTTTATTGAAAATTATAATGCCAGTGGCTGAGTGTACTATGTCCATAAATAATGCATTTTAGTTTTATTCTGAAGATTTACCCTAACCTTTTATTTTTTATAAAACCATATTTTCATGTTATGTAAATGGTGTTTGACCAAGAATGGGCAAAAAACATACTGAAGGTATGTGCATTAAAAAATTGTAAAAGTGCATTTTAGATGAGCGCGAGATTAGTAGTTTGCTGATCTCCAGTGCTAATAAACTGAATAAAAGACATACGGTGGTGAAATTACTAAATATATATATAATTTGAGGTCCACTGGTGAGATCTTAACCTAAAAAATCAGAGCCTTGTCTAATACTAGGAAGCTGTTCAACAGTACAAAATATTGAAAAGGCACATAAATAGTCATGTAAAATGATATGCCAAATAGAGAGTGTTCAAGAATACAACATAGTGATTAGATATAAGAAGTTTCACTTATAATTTCCATTTTCCTGGCAAAATAACTTGGCATTTCTGCTGCGAACTATGCTCCTAGAGGGTGGCTCTAAAAGGATTTTGTGCGTGCTCTAATGCTCCACAGTGACAGTTTGTATATTGGAGATAAGATCCTAGGTACACTTGTGTACGAGCATCCATGGTACATTAATGTACTGTGACCTTATAGAGCACCTTTGTACTGTATTAGTGACTTTAAAGCATGGTCTGAACACATGACTACTCTGAGCTGCAATACTTTCATTTGGCTATTTTTAGGCTCAAATTGTCTTTTGTGTGGACATTTCTCTATGTTTTTTTTCCCTTTAAACTACTCCTCTGCTAGCGAGTCACTCATGGCAGCATTCCTCATAAGAGGGTCTTTTGTGTAATAAAGAAGCAACTTGCGAGTTTTCCAGCTCTTAACTTTCAGACTCTAATTGGCCAAGGGCTCTCCATCAGGTCTGGCAGAGTTAATGCGAGATTTAGGGAGGCTGATGTGGCGTAATCACTGCTGCAGGTTGCCGGCTCTGATTTACCGTGTGCACTGTGCTGCAATAAACGCACAATAAAAGGCATAACAGCCCATGCAAGACGCCAAAATAAGACATTACATGCTGCAGGCCCATAAAGGTTAAAAGGTGAGCTCAAGAACAATCAAGTGAAGCACATATTTTTTTCACTCAGCTATAATTCTGTGGGCAAACGCTAAATGATGCTTTGGGGACCTGTTTAATGGTGTAAATCTGACCACCTCCCTTTGAACGTTACTGGGTGGATTTTTGAATGTCCATTTAATTACTTCCTAATGTTTAGATAAAAATTGAAATGGCTAGGTTCTTAATGCATTCTGCACCAGTTAAGTCTGTATGAACTCTTTTGTGCATCACATCATGTATGAACAAGGGAAAACAGGCAGCCCACCCAATGCCATTGTGGATATCAGCTGTTAAATCCTCTCTCCTTTGTGGCTTTATTGGTTCATTCAGAGCAGGTTTGTTGACATTCTGTGGCCTGTTAAAAGGCGTGCATCCATGCGCATGTGTGTTTGGAGTGGGTTTGGAGGGCTCTTAACAGGGCCCTCTGCCCTGCGAGGCCCTGCTCCCTCAGGAGATGTGATTGTTCTCATTTAAGTGGAGGCTGTCAGCTCTAATTTGTCCCTCTCCTCCACGCCTCTCCAGCGGGGACGCCCTCTTTAAAATATTATGAAAAGATCAGCTGTAAGGCCCTGTTTGTTTAAGTGGGCGGGTGCCAGCTTCAAAGGGCAGAATGGATAATAGGTAACCATTACAAGGCCAGAAGGGAGGTGGTTATCAAAGCCAGCAATGGGCTACACAAACTATTTCGACCCCAAAGCTGCCTTCAATTTACTCTCATATTAGTGAACGCCTTGGCAAATCTCCAGTGGTTTAATATTTTGATTTAGTTTAATTGTAAAATCTTTCCATTTAATTTGGTCTTGTATTGCATTGTCACAGTTAAATAGTGGTTTAGACAAAAAGGAGAAGCCAACAGTTAAAAAAGAGAAATGGTGCAGTATTTTAAATGGTCAGTTTCTTGAGCCCAAATCCACTTTGCATATGTTTATTTTTCTTCTCTCAAAGAGTCACAAGAACAAGTGACTGGGCTGCTCTGACCTCTAACTAACTCTGGCTCTCTCTGTCTGTCGTGCACCTACAGAGCAATTCATGTACGATTGTTATTTTAATCTCTTTCCTTATTCTTCTTCTCCAGAGCATTTCAACTTGAATATGAATTAGCGAGGCGGAATTCGATGTGAAAGGGCAGAGTCTCGACTAGCGCTCTGTGTTTGCGACATAATACGGCCGGCCTGCGTGTTGCATTTCAATGAATCCCTTTGCGACTCTGTCTAACAATTTATTCATTTGCACGGCAGATTAATAAGGGAGGCATGATTGCAAATAATAGTTTGTGACATGTTGTGTAGGCTGCATTAAGGGCTCTAGCGTTATAGCCAAAGAGAATTGCCCTGTTTGATTTATCTGCCTTTGATTTGTAAAGGAAAATCAATGAAACAATTCGTTCCATTTTTCCTTCCCCCTCTCTGCCTTATTCCCATCCACTTCAATGATAAGGCTTTGGGTTCTGGGCACTGAATCTTTCTTTTCAATTATCCAGCACTTGTTTACATTAGATTCCCCGGAAGAGAGGGACGCCAACCAGAGCCACTCACACAGCCTGTCCCGTTTCTGAACAAACTAAATAGAATTTTACATCTATGTTGGGTATGAACCATGAAGGAAATTGTTCAATATCTCAGTTCGAGGCCAATTTCCTTTGCCCATTGTTTTGCGGCGTATGATAGCAGAGAGGTATGGTAATTTAATATGCATAATTCATATGCCCTCTTCATTGCTGATTCTGCTGTCCTGTCTGTTTATGTGGGTAAAATAGATGCTACAATGTCCATTAGGCTGACATAACACAGGGCGGACGGTTTGGCACATTTTATGCAAAGAGACAGGAGGCCCCACTTGCTCTGCTGTTTGCCTGGCCTTATTTTAGTAAATCTAATGTTCACACTCCTCCACACGAATGATTTATTTTACAGAAAAACTTGCTTTCAAAAATTGTCTTTATGCAAACAAAACATTTTTAATAAATATATTCAGATTTTTGGTCTTTAGCCAAAGTCTTTCGCCCTCTATGCTGCAGTTTAAAAACAAGTAGGTAACATATCGTTGCTGCCCCCTCAAAAAATTTGTTGTCCCATACAATTTTGACACTGCAGTTGTTTTCACACAGTGTGAACATTTGTTGTTGATAAATACAATTTCAAAATTGCTTGTGATTAAATATAATTGTTTTAATGTAAATGTTTCTGCCTTTCCATGAAGTTATTGTATTTTATATTCCTTTTTTTGGACATTGATGACCATGCCGATATTATGATATGAATTATACATAGATTTTAACCTAATTCTATTTAGACCCAATTTTAAATAACTGAAAATTCATGTTGGTTTAAGCTCTGCTTGGTCTATAAATAGTGTCTTCAACTGTCAGAATGGTACAATACAGTTTTGGCTGTGGTGTTATTTTAAAATACAGCACAAAACAATGAATTTGTTAGTTGTATTCCAAACTTCCACTACACATTAATTAGGTCAGGATGCTGTTGCTCAGTCATGATCCACAAGGAGCTAACTGATACATGTTCTTCCATAGGCCTTTGCCGCTCTACCCTGCTGAATTATGTTTATGATCAGGTGTCTGAGAGCAGCGTATCTCAAGACATAGAGTATAACCTTTTTATCTCCAGAGGGATGCATTTTTTAATGCATTATTGCATTCATCATGTCAGTGACACAGATATCCTCCATTATTTGGGACCCTTAAGATGATCCATGCAGGTGATCCTGTGTGTATAAAATGTCACAGAGCTCATCAGCACCCTGGCCTGATCTGAGATCAGTAATAGTGGTGAAATGTGTCCGTGTCTCTGTGGTTCTGTGATGTCAGCAGAAACAGACACATCCCATTGTTATGTCTAATTTGGACTCTATATAGTAGCATGAGTCAAACAAACCAGTTTAGAGCTTAGAAATATGCCTTATGTTGTAGAAAAAATAAACATGCGGCACACACACACACGCACACACACACACACACACACACACACACACAATAATTTCCCTTTTGTGTGATTTCATTCGGGTCCATTTCTCTTGGCAAAATTTCTTCAGTTTTCTAAGTTTAGGAGGAGGGTCCCACTCTTGGACTCACAGTTTAAAACTCCTCTACACATTTTCAAAGGGATATAGGAGATTAATGATCACCCTTGATTTTTAGTAACTAGTCTTATGTTATTTTGATTACATGTTTGAGGTTGCTGAAACATCCATTTCCTCCGTTTCCTTATTGATTATATTTAGACCTGTTTCCATTAATGTTTCTTTTCTTTACATGTAATGTCCTTGAACATTTTGCAGAAGATACTCCCACCTCTTTCTCCTGACACAGTGAGAAAGTTTTGTTTATCTTATTTATTTTGTTTTAAAACAGTTAGGTTGGCTAAGTGCTTCTTTAGCATATTCTATTTTAGCTGAGGACTTTTATGGCATGACAGAGATAATTGTGATGCCAGTAGTTGTCAGATATCCATACACAAATTTTTTGCCATTATCTAAGTGTTTTCTGATCATTATCTAAATGTTTCCTAAAGAGGCTCATTTGGTCTGGTCTCTCTGCTGTGCTGAAATATAGTTAACACCTGAACATTGATTACAAGTGTTTTCTACATGGATTAATGTTAGCTGTATGTTGAGTTTCAGTCGTATCCCTTTTTTCAAGAAGGAAATATATATTTTTTCTAATCCTGAGGTCAAATCTGAAACACAGCATTTGTTTCATTTACTGAGCAATTACTGTGGCATGGCAGACATAATTTCGCAAAGAAGATTCTTTCAAATTGTTAGATTATCCCTCAAGTGCATAATATTGAACTGAAAATGACCTAGTTAGCAGTAAGTGAGAAAAATAAGTGAGAAATAGCTAACATTCTAATTGCTTAATTCCAACAATGCAGTACTTATCTAACTAGTGATGTAGTAGCTTGCTTCTACCTAATGTTTGGTAAAAGCTCTTTTACTCTCTAATTCAGACTGAATTGCGAATTTGTAATTTACCATGGAGCTTTGTGATTGCTAAAATGTTAAGTGCCACTGTTGAGCAACTCTGTATGCCACTTCACATCAGACTCACATAAATACCAGTTTTCCACTTCCAAATTTCTGATGGAATGTTGAAACCATCTATTCCTATATTATTCCCATACTTTTTTCCCGGCAGATTACATTGTACAGGTATCCGAAGTAATATTTTGTGGTGTGTAGAGCATTACGTACAGTCTGTGCACCTGTGTAAAATTATATTTAAAAGCTATTTTGATTTTTCCCACTTAATATTACTAAACATAAAAATGTAACTAAAAGGAATAAATACAAATAGCATTATACAGTAAATAGTGATGTTATGTACAATGTAGCAATGTGTTCCTCATGGAAGCACAGAACAGTGTTCCCCCGCAATGTCACAGTTCAGAGTTCTGAGCCTGTGGTTCAGAATTCTGAGTCGTTTGCAGACATTTCCTTAGAACCGAACTAATAATTGTTTGTGGAAATGCACAGAAACCGCAAATATCCACTGTTTTGGCCATTTTCATGGCATTATATTCAAAAAATTTGTGCTAAATTACTAAGAAAAATATAATGTACTAATTCTGTAACATGAATATTAAGGTAAATTCAGCTCAATTTTCTTAGTAAATATAACTGTATACATTTTTTATAATTTTTAGAGAATACAAAGCAGCCGTATTTTGGCTGCTTCCCTGTGACACATCTCTTGCAGATGCAGTCCAGCATTCCCACATCAGAACAGTTTCCTGCATGGAGCGGGAATGTTTTTCTGACTGTTTTCAAGTTTTTCATTTTGTTCTTCTTAAAGCCCTTTATTTGTATTGCTGTGAATTAAATTATATGATTACTGTATTTAACCTGCTTATAGCAAGAAAATGACATTTCATACCAAAGAAAGCAAGCTTGCATGAATTACAGTACAGAGGGAACATTAGTATTTTACACTACGAAAGACAGCAGTTCAATGTACACTGTACAGTGTGTATACGGGTTTACCTTTACATTTTAGGGGTAATATATTAAAATGAAATGATTTGGGGCCATATATAGTGTTTACATTATTAAAATAGTCATATAGTCAATAGTCATTTTAGTCATAAATTTGTGATTTTTTACATTTCACAGGTGCTCTTGGAACACAACCCACGCAAATATCAGGCGTCTGCTGTGTTACTTGTACTTTCCTTATGAAATCTGGTTTGATTCCATCAGTTGTTCATCAAATCAAATCATTTGTGCTGCTGATGGAATTTCACAAACCCAGGCAATGGCTGGAGGCATTGAGGAGAAATCTTGGGCTCATTGTCTCCTTACAAACTCACAAAATAACTACATTCTTACAAAGAAAATATTGTTTTCTTTTTACTGCTTTCTTATTTGTTTGAGTTTATTCTTATGTTAACTTTCTTCAGAGAAATATTTGCTCACATGCTGATGTTTTAAACAAGTTGCATAAGTGCCTGGGACCTGTGCACAGTGAACTATATGTGTTGTATATTTATATTGGCTAACTCTTTTTCACTCTTGTCTTTTCAACATCCAAGTTGAATCAAGTGGTAAACATGGACATTTTTCCTATTATCACTTCCTCTTTGAAAATATGAGGGCAGAATCATTTTAATTATAAGAAACGTATGAAGTGCCACAGTATGTTATGTTTATGCATATGTAAGGATCCAACTTGTGCAACATTGGAAGTGAATCAGTTTATTTGTGACAGAAAAGGGGCGATGCAGTGGTTAATCAGATTTCAGCTGCCTGAGTGTCCTACTGTTCTTCTGAGGTTTTTATGTGATGCGCAACTCTTTTAAAAGGACTGCTGGATTCACTCTTGTTTTCTTTATTATTAGTTTGAGAGAAACAATAACCATAATAATAATAATAACAATAACAATAATCATCACCCTCATCATCATCATCATCATGCATCTAAAAATATCCCGAAATATATATTTTAAAAAATAATAATTTACTGAACATTATGTATTGTACGGGATCTCCAAAACAGCTTATCAGTTTTTCTACATCCATGATGCTGTCAGAATTTGCAGTTAATAATTTCTCAGCTCAGATGTTCTAGAACATGACTACACCATTTCTAAGATGTTCTTCTGCTGGTGTCTGTTGGGAGGCTGTATTCAGCTATTTCTTGGCAGAGACAGCGTAAGTAACAGTAGCAGCAGTAATGGTGACCTCCACCAGGCCTCTTCTCCCAGCAGGGAACATAAGGCCCAGACACATCCAGCCCACAGCCTGCCTCACTGGGTCACTCAGGGGCTAAGCAGGCCTATTAAAGCACACTCATCCATGCCAAGAACACACACACCCAACAGCATGGGAAAGACCTGGGAACTGAAGGCTGATTCATAGTTTACTTAGAGTTTTATACATCCCTGTGGCATTAAGACCTGTTCTTGTCTGACTCAAGACATAATTTGAGTAGGTTAACAGGAACTGCAGAATCAGATTCATCGTTGCTTTCTTGATCCGGAACAACAAATAATATGACAAATAACTTTAGTTATTTAAGTTACTTACTTTTTTATTATTTATTTTGTTTATATGGAGATGTTTATGACACTTTTTGCATTAAAGCAACTGGGAGAAATGCTAAATAAACCTAAGCCTGTAATTGTGTCTGAGAAGTCTCAGTAGTACTGTGGTGAATTTTCCTCTTGGTTCCAAGACTTCTCTCTGGCTCTCTGTATTTAAATTCTGCAGTGCACACTATTTAAAATTCTTACCTCACATGCTGCACGGCCTTCGCACATGTAGAGTGTGTGTGGAACGGCCTGTTTTGTGTCAACTCCCTCCGTTCGAGCGCAAGCATGCTTAATAACAGCCGCAAGAGCTGTCTTTGATTTTGAAATGTGTGTGTGCGTGTGTGTATGGATGTGAGTGTGTGTTTCTGGAAAGGGGGGCAAGCTTCACCTAAGTGTAGTGAAGCAGAGAAATAATGGTAGCCGCTTCTGGTTGTGTGAGAAAGAGAGAGAGAGAGAGAGAGAGAGAGCGAGAGCGAGAGAGAGAAGGAGGGATTGTGCATTAAGAGAGGCCTCTCTCTGGGTAACTGACATGACGCGTGTACTCAGACGTAAATACCGGCAGTCGGAAACTATGATGAGTTCTGTGAAGCGTCTGCTTGCTGCCATCATTTTGTGTCTAACCTGGCATTGCCCGCTTCACCCGCCTCACCTTCTCCCTTGCCCTTCGGGGCTTTTAAAAAGGAATTGCTCAATGAAAAAAATCATTTACACAAATTCCTCCTTAACCCAAGTGTAGTCAGTCAGATGTTTGTTTTCTGAAATGTGCAATTTTAGCTTTCCTCTTGAGCTGTGTGGCTAAAACAATAATGGAAGTTTTTTTCCCCCATCAATAAACAAAGGACAAAAGATGGATCTTGCAGATCTTTTTATTTTGTGGTGAACTTTTGTGTATTATTATAGAAAAGGCTCAGAATTGCATACAAGCAAGTTTATTTGAAAATTAGATGTCAGGCGAGTGTGATGATATAAACAGCCACTTTTCTCAATGTTGGTGGAATATATGATTCCGTTATGTCTCAGCTACCTTTTAGCTGAAAAATAAAGAATGAAACATCAGACATCAAGCATGTCTGACTGATCAACTACATTTAGGGTAAGGGGAGAATCATGTAAATTTGTTTTTTCACCAAATTATTCTGTCAACACCAACAGTTTTAATAAGTCTATAGCAGTATAGACTGGATACGTAACAAATATTCATTGAGAGTTGCTTTCCTCCCTGCACCTCTCTTATGTCTGTACCTGTCCCAGCATAGGAAAGACTTAAACTGAATAGCCCTGCTTCAAATCCCTGCTTTGCTCAAGAAGATATGCAGACAATTGTATTGATCTCCATGATAATGTAAATGTATATCTTTTTGAATGCAGGATAAAATTAAGACACTGAAGCAGGCAGAGAGAGGTGTGTGTCAATGCCTATAACGATTTTGTGCTGAGAGAGGTGGGCTCGTAATAAACTGCAGTTTAAAATGCAGAGAAAACATCTTGCATCAGATCAGTCTATTTACTGAGCTTGGTCTAATTGAGAAGGATGAGAGTGAGTCTAAATGTGTAATTAATATCGCATGCCAAAGTGACAACCCAAGGTCACACTGTGTATGACAAGAAATGTTATTTAACAAGTGCTGGGGAAAATCAATAATATGCTCACTTTTTTCAGGTTTTGAATAGACTTGTTTAGTCTGAGGGAGTACAGCTTGTAGAAGGAAAGAACAGGATTTCTGCGTTTTTCACTAGGTGGTTTAAATGTTTAAATATGCAAGTTTGTGGTCAGCCTGTGTGTTCTGGATTGTCATGACACTTCATCTGCTTAATATGATCATCACAGGCCAAACCAGCTTTGCCCCAAAGATTGTGTGTTGTGAAGCATGGCACACTAACAGTTTGCATATCAGTGGTAGTTCTAACTCATAATCGGAATATGCCTTTTGGGAAGGCAGCCCTCTGATTCATAACTATTAAACACACAAAACATAGAAATTTAAAAATTACGTGAGTGAATTTGCATAATGCAAAATTGAATCCCCTTGAATACATGTTAATCGGAATGGCAAAAAGCAGTAGCGCCCCTGCTTACATTCCGTAATTGGCATCTTGTGGTTTGCCATCCTGAGGAGAGAGTGAATTTTATGTGCGTTTATAATAAATAGCATATTTAAGCTTGCAGGAAATCACTGTGAGGCATCCATCCTACACCGTTTCATTTATTCTACCGCCTTTAATTAAAGCCACAGAAACCGCCTGCAATTTGTTTCTGAGCACTGTCTAATGTCTGAGGCTGCTTATTAGATATTAAATTGATGCATAATTCAGGCAATTAAGAAAGTAATCACACAAAGTAATGTAATGGAAGTTAATTATTACAGCATAAGCAAACAGTTCATTAATGCTAGTTAATGCTCTGACTGCGTCCTTAATATGCACGCCATGCCGGCACTCTGCAGCTCAGGACTGCGTGGATCAGGCTGTTAGGGCTGCTGCTGCTGGCTGATCGCAGATCAAAATGGGTATTCTCCTCTTATCCGGAGCTCTGGGAGGGAGTGGGTGAACAAACGTTTGAGGAGGGATAGAAAAGGGGCCGTAGAGAGTAGAGGAGGCTCACTGCTGGGGGGGTGGATTGAGACAGAGACGAGAATGGAGTAAAAAGGAGTTAGTGTAGGAGTGTAAATGTGTGGTGAGAGATATGTGGGTTACAAAGGAGAGGGCAAATGCAGAAGAATGCAGATTGGAAACATCATTTAATGCCAACTTTCTTTTGCTTATATTGCATTATAAAGACATACCATGTGTTTTCTCATCCTTCTTTCATATCTTTTTCCTTCACACACATAGCTACTCTAACAGATGCACAGGGGTAGTGTTTCTGTGTCTACCGGTTCACTCCAACGTAACCTTATAAATACCTGAAACGATCCAGTGGCCTCTACCAAAAAGCCTTCATAGGAGATCATGCTCTTAAGCACTAGTGTCTGAGGAAGGCTTGGCCTGCTTTAAAGCCAGTTATCTGTACTTTTTATATCTGTGTACCTCCGCCTTTGATGGTACTGCTGGTTGGATTTGATGTTTTAAAGCAGAGAGAGATGGTGTTAAAAACAGGCTCTTCTCTATAGGAACAAAATCTCTCTCTTACGCTTTCTCTCTCTTTCTCTCTCCCTCTCTCTCACTTTCCCCCTGATTCCCCCTCCTTCTTCCTCTTTTAAAGCTGCCTCATAAAACAGGCCCCTCCAGTCTGGTCTTGTTTCTCTGAGTAAACATGCATGTCACAGTTGACCTTTGCAGGGGTCAGGAGCTTTTTATATTGGCTGACATGTTTCAGAGTTAATAGAAGCATTTAGCTGCGCTCCCTTGGGCCTGGCGATTTATTAAGCTGCAATGAGTTGCATCTGTCTGAACAGAATCAAGGGGACCTATCAACAAGGGTCAGATACGCACCAGCACACTCCATCGACGCACACTTATCACACTCTACGCACCGTTCTAACACACACACACACACACACACACACACACACACACACACACACACACACACACACACACACACACATAAAGGCTTGTGAAATTATCCCTCAGACTAATGATGGCTAGTTCATTTTCATCATAAAATGATGTGGTGTCTGTTTGGCAGTGCTCCTGCTGTGAATGCAGAGGGACTCGCTGACAGAGGGATGTTGTTGCTCAGCTGTTGTCTTTGGTGTATTGATCATGTTTGTTCATCCATTGTGCTCCTTCCCATAATGCCGGTCACTGTGTGAGTTGGCCTCTAAGCTGCCGTCTGTAATCATGGATAATTGTCAATTATCACACAGAGCCATCAGATCAATTACTGCGCAGTCAATACAAACACACAAACAGACACCACAAAGAAGATGGCTGTTCTGTATCACTCCAGAACCTGTAGAGCATTGTGGATTACACACACACATACATAGACTGCAAGAGATTGCTGTTCGGGTGAAATTCACCTTAGGCAATGTCCTTTGTGAACATTATCCAAGAATGGCTTTCTGTTCCGACATTACACGCACACACAAGCATATTAACAATACACAGAGACTCCCCACACACATGCACACACTCACACAACAGATGGGCCCTTGGTATTTCCTCCTCAGTATTAGCTAATGGTGACAAAACTACTGTTAGGAGCTAAATGGCTGGTTGTGTATTACTGCCAGTCCTTTATGAGCTAGCTGGAAAGACTGTGTATGGCGGGATGTGGTGATTGTGTGCGTGTCTATGTGTGTGTGAATGCTTGGAATGACTACAGTGATGAAAGTTAATGTGTCCGTGTCCAAGCATTCTTATTTTCCCTGTCGCGCTGTGAAATTTCGTTGCTGCTTGTGCTAAATCGGATAGCGCTTTCTCTCTCCATCACACACACACACACACTTACACAAACACACACACACACACACACAAACACACACACACATACTCACAGACAGTTGGGGTGGGTGTGAGGTGTGGGTGAGTTTGTGTGTGTGTGTGTGGATGGAAATAAATGCCCTGCTGTAATGGTGGCTCACTAGCCAGCCCTCTGATGTATTATCTCCCCTCTGTGTATTTATTTACACTCAACTTCTCAGCAAATTGTGTTGTCATCTTAATGGGGAAAGATTAATCTGATGTCACGCAGGTTTAGGTGAGTGAAAGAGATGGACTTTTCTATTCTGTTTTTGTTTACACACCAATAAAACCAGTTAACTCCTTATGCACCACAATGCTGTGCAGCCAGGCTGAAACCCCAGGCATGAGTGGAAAAGCTGTTGTGCATAAATGGCTACACTGCTATATAGAAGATTCACAATGTTTCTCAGTTCTGAACAGTCTGTAAATAGATGTTTTAAACTGTTATCTTTGAGGTTCATGGGCTCTATGAGCCACTATCCTAGACCCAGATCAGCATTGCATTTTAGCCCAAACCAAAAGTAAATTCATGTTCATGTCTATTGTACATTGTGATATTAGAAAATTCCATCAGCCAAGAAAATGGAGAAGATGTGTTTCAACAAGAAATTAACTCCCAAATGCACAGCACAAATCACTCAAAACTGATTTCTATGAAAGGTCCTGGTGTTGGCATTGCCTAGTATCTAACTTGAGTCCCTTTAAAAATGTGTGGAGGACCTACAAATTTTAGTTTGCAATTTGCCAAGAATAATGGGCCAAAATTTAACCCCGATACACATGTACTTTTTTTTTTACAAAGAACTAATAATGTTATTAATTTTGGTGTACTTTTTTCCCATATCAGTTTACTTTTTCCAACATATCTGTGATTATGCTTACGAACAAATATTTTTAATACAAAGAAAAAAGTGTCTGGATCTTTCCCTCCATTAGTTGTAACAAATCATCTATTTAGGTATAAAATATGAATTAGTCAAATAGTTGATTGTGATGTTTCACAGTGTGTAATTGCACATACTATGAGAATAAATGGAATGCTGTAATTCTGAATATAGGTTTCATGCAAATGTGTCAATGTTAAACCCTTAAATAACCTTTAAAAATAATGCTCCTTTTATTCCCCTCTGTCTATAAAATGTGTGCAGCTGAAATTACCTTCTGTGATGATAATGAAAACTGTCATTTAGCTTGTGTCCAGTGTGGTCATATTTCATCTTTACCCTACAAGCACACTCTCATGCACACACTTTCTCTCACACACACACACACACACACACACACACACACACACACACACACACACACACACACACACAC
>JBBMFX010000002.1:13344569-13359506 GCA_037832545.1 Rhabdalestes septentrionalis | reverse complement strand
AGAGAGAGAGAGAAAGAGAGAAAGAGAGAGAGAGAGGAAGGGTTCTGGTACCTGCAGCTGGTCACCACCGTCATGATCTGTAATTATGCAGATTTACCTACTCCTGTTTTTCAGCCTTCAGCTTTAACACACAAACATACAGGCATGCTTGCCCCACATCCGCACACACACACACAGGATTGCATGCATACAAACTTGCCCAATGCAAAAAAAAAAACCTTCAGTCTATGTGGCTAAACTTGAACATATGCTCTCAGTAAACTTGTCTATATGTTTCAAGCACCAATACACACTCACCGCACCTGTTTGTTTCTATACAGAGGCAATCAGAATTGTTACAATGCAGGCAGGTTGTTGTGCATGTCAGGTTTGTGATTTATAATAAAACAGATTAACTTTGAATCAGAACAAAACTGTCAATTTTTCATTTATGTGTAACTGGCCTCCATTTGCAGCTTCTGATAAATAAAACCAAATATATGGAGAATAGATATTTCTTATTCTGATGGATTATCAAATCTGTTCTGCTCCAAACATTCCCCTTAACAGCAATGCTTCTCACTCAGAGCAGAGTGAATTATGATTACAGCATATGAGAGTGTTGATAAAATGGGTTAGTATGAGAGGGGAAGTGGCTTAAAAGCAAATGCTAAAATACAGTGAAATAATCATATAAATTATGCATAAGCTCTTCAGTTGGACCAAAATGTTGGCCCCCATGAATTATTCATTGTTTATGTGTGTTTCATTATCATAGTCTTTTTTCAGTTGCCTGGAAAACTTTTAGAGAATACTTGGGACTTGATGGTATTTTGCAAAGGGATTTTTTTTCCCTCGGTGTGTCAAAAGTTTAAGAAAAGGATCACATGTCTGTACAGTTATTTGTATCACAACAATGAGAAAAAAGATTATAATGGACGCTTGAAAGTCATCGTGCATAATGCAAGACTGGAAATACAGCTCCCATGGCTGTAGCCATTTGGTCTGTCCACTGATTTCAATGCCTCATATTCACTCATTAGACATAATGCCAAATGTGTGGTATGAATATTAGATTAGATGGGTGATTGCTGGTTCTGCCCCAGATTCCCTCCCACCCATTGCTTAATCGGGATCTAATCTGGGTTCATCAGCTCCCCAGCCCTAACTCTCAGCCTCCTGACAGTCTGCCTGCTCTCTGATAAATGATCTTAGCTGCAGCCAGATTTAACATGAGAGGCTCAAGTGCCAATTATGAGCGTCTGAGCTGGTTAATAAGCAGATGTAGTTAAATATCTAAGCTGGACGCCATTTGTTAGCCAGAGTCTGTGTTTCCCTGAGAGACATGATGCTTGTGGAACACGTAAAACCTGCATCTTTCCTTCCCTAATCACCTTTTATTAGGGAGCTGACATCATGATTAAACTAACCCAGAAACATGCACATGCAGTGTCGGAAGCTATTCCTCACACAACTTTCCCGTTTAAAAACTATCACACACACACACCCCATCTGAGCATAAATGAGAAAGCCTGAAAAGGAACAGGGCCAAGAGAGGAAGTAAAAGAGGGGCTGAAAGAGTTTAGTTCCCTGCACAGGAAAGTGTGAGGGTAGCAAACAGCACAATTTAGCTTTTTTACTAGATGCAGGACTGAGCTCGTTGCGGCTTTTTACCCATTAGTAGGGTGTAGGCTCAAATTTATTTATTTATTTATTTATTTATTTATTTATGCTTTTCTGGTCTCAGCTTAATAAACGTGCGTGTGTGCGTGTGTTTGTGTGTGTTTCTGCATGTGTATGTGTATGTGAGTGTGTGTGTTTGTGCATGTGTATGTGTATGTGAGTGTGTACGTGTGTGTTTGCATGCATTCATGCATGTTTTCAGGTTGGAGCTTCATTTGACAGCAGTAGTGTGAGGTTTCTCTTCCCTCATGCAGTTGAGCCCTGACTCTCCTTCGCCACACAGTTGATGTTATTCTTTAACGTAACCTCGCTCTGGCTGAGTTATTTTCTACTCCCTCACTCGCAGAAAATAATTCATAAGTAATATGAAGTAGAGATTATGACTTATTTTCTAAGAGCAAGGAACATTAATAATAATAATGGATTCTCTGGCTCTAGCAGTGCATGTGATTTCAATAGGCTGCGGAGACTTGGGGAGGGGGGAAGCAAAACAAAAATATCTCAACCACTTAATAAGCGATGCCCACATTTGTCACTGAAGGTCACAGTAGCTTTTTTAGAGCAGATTTTCAAAACTAACAGCAGACCACCTCTTGTCAAAGTTGTATGAATGACATAAAAATAAATACAACAACCAAGTAATGCCAGGTTGATGAGACAGAAATAAAGACTATATGTTATTTTAGGAGCAGTCCCACTCATCTAAAACCCACCCCTCCCCCCACCTTTAATGCTACTGGTTGGATAACATATAATTTATGCAGATGCATAGACATACGTGCATGTGTGTGTGTGTGTGTGTGTGTGTGTGTGTGTGTGTGTGTGTGTATTTGTGTGTGTGTATGTGTGTGTTGAACGTACATATCAGAGAATGAATGGGGGTTGGGAGCATCTGTTGGCAGAAATAAGAGCTTTTTCATGTTCATGTTGGGGGGATCATTAGCATAATATCCTCTTCTGTAAGGTGAAAACAGAATAATAATTGGCTTGGCCTTTTCTCTCTGTGTGTTGTAAAACAGTTAGGCATTAATTTGAGGATAACTGTGCAATTATTTTGAAATGCTGCTGATCTCCATGCTGGTGTGGAGGAAAGGAAAGGGGCAAAGAGGAAAGGAGAGGTCATAAAGGAGAGAGGCAAATTAGAAAGGCAGCGTGGAGGCAGAGGAGTGTAGAAAAGTTAAAGAGGACATCTCATTAGTTAGTAGCCTTATTTGAAGTGGACCTATGCTTGCCATAGCTTTGATTACCAGCCAGTTAGGAACACATACTTATCTGGTGATCATTTTCTTCATCTGTGGACTAAATAATACATTTATTCACAGGAAAAGCCCCGAGCCATGTGAACTTTGGCTCACAGTGAAAGAGTGTGCATGCATCTGTGTTTCGAATTAATCTCAGTACAATACAAAACTAATATATTAAAAATTATATTTCAACATATTTTCTTTAATCCTTCTGCAGTTATGGTAAAATTATATAAAAAAGGGTTGTGAGTGTGTGCAGGACATTTAGGTTTTTTTTTTTAAGTGATTGAGCAAGATTTTTACAAGTGTCCTGCACATCACATTAAAAATCTTTGTAAAGTTCAGCCAAGAGTGGTGTGAGTGCATCCTTACAACTTATCCACAGGCTCCAAAATGTAGAGGATGTATTCATGCCTGTCTGGCTTTCACTGTGAGTTGTTTGCAGGCTTAATGACTAGTGCTGTCATAAGAGTGCTGTATTACAGCCATCAAGAGGATGAACAAAATAATATTTTTGTGACTGTACCACTAAATAGAGTAATCAGAAACCCATGCTGTAAAAAATTCTTTCAAAAAGACCCTTTGATGTGAATCTGTCTGATTGCTGTTTAACAACATATATACATAAGATCTACATTCCATTGTGTGTTAGATTGAGATTTTCCCTCTCTGACTAAATAGCAGGGACACATATTTAATGAGGACATTTATTTTATCTTATGAAGAAATATTTTCCTTTAGATTTAAGCTGTTTAGGTATTTATATAGATTTAGCTACTCTTGTGACCATAATATTTTTTTGTGATGAGGATGCTTTTACCTATGATTGCTTGTGTGTTGTTCATGTGTCCAGTTCATTTGTATGTGTTAATGGTGTGGCAGTAAGATACATGCGACAGCAGTACAGCATGCACACACATGCACACACACGCACACACACACACATCACCATTGTCAGTCTCTCAGGTGCAGTGTTCTGGTATTCTTTCAGAGCCTTAACTTGAACTGAGTTACTGTGCAGTTACTTAAATATAATTAAAAATGTGCTGTATTAAACGAATTTGACTTAAAACTGCACATAATTTCCATATGAACAACTTACAGCAAAACAGTCACAGCCAAAAATAGGTTAAAAGAAAGAGGTATTTGTGTTGTGATTTATTATGGCATTTTATTTGGCAAATTCAGTCCCCTGCTTTTTTATGTTTGTTAGAATCTTGTCAGAGTTTCTGACATTGGTATTATGTGTCCTGGTTGCTTCCCTGCTGTGTGCAATCATGTTCACCACAAAGTCCATTTACGCTTCAACACACATCCTAGTTCTAACGACCCTTACAGGAAGCAGACGCAGGCAGGCCTGTATGGAGAGTCACGTGAGAGTTAATGAGGTCATCATTTACTGCCTTTTACTTCCTGCTGCTTCCACAGAGAAAGACAGGTCTCACTAAACAGCACTCCCTCACTCCTTCACAGTCACACTTTCACAAATTACATTCTCACCAACCAACTTTTTCCCATCCAGAGGCAGACAGGAAGAGGAAAATAAAAGGAGCTATTTGAGCTTAGTTGGAATGACTGTTGAGAGTATGTGGCCAAAGAGGAAAAGTTGTTGTATTTCCACATTTGAATTGTGTCCTAAGACTATGGGATTCTAGCTTTACACATCCTCCGCCTGTCTCCACCTCTCGGGGAAACGCATCAGCCACTGCCCAAATACAATTCTAATTCAAAGTTCACATCTAATCGAGTGCAGATAAAAACAAACTTGATTTGTGGATTTTTGTTAAGCATGCATCCGGGGGTGTGGATTTGTCATTCCCAGAATATATTTTTATACAAAGTAGCAAAACGTAGGTGGCAGAATAACTACCACAGTTTGACCACTGCCTAACTCATGTTTTCTTAAGGTTTTGTTTAACTAAACTCATTCAAACTACCATAACACTCCATCGTAACATTCCACCATAGCATTTAATCATGACATTCCACCATTACATTACAGCCTGACTGTCCACCTTGACATCCCACCATAACATTCAACCATAACATTCCACCATAACACTCCACCATGACATCCCATCATGACATTCTACCATAAGATTCAACCATGACATCCCACCATGACATTCAACCATAAGATTCTACCATAACATTCAACCATAGCATTCCACGATAACATTACACCTTACTTCCACTGTACTGGCAGATGGGTTGTGTTTAGCAAGCTTTTAAAAAAAGCAGACTAGCCTTTTCTTAGATTCAGTTCCAAGTCTTTTTCTTTCTCTCATAAGCACTTGTAGGGGTTCCCAGCCTCTCTCCACCCAGCTTTCTTGTAATCAATGCTATCTTGCCTCAACACCAGAGATCAATGTGTCAGGGTTTCTGTTCTGCACGTGTGGAGGCGTGGGGGACTTATCCCTGAGGTTTTGAGTTTGCGAGTTTGTGCGGGTAGTGTGGTGGATTTGTGGCTATTGGTTTGTGTGTGTGTGTGTGTGTTTTATGATGTGTGTTTTGGGATTTAAGCCTGGGGCATGTGTCTGAGCGTGTACTTGTGTTTTTGCTGTGTGTGTTTATAGTGGATCAGAAGCTTGTCTTGTCTGTGGCTTACCTATAATCCCGCTCTGATCTAAGTGTTTGATCAGCCGATTGCTCCTGCAGCGGTGTGATCAGCAGAAGCTCTGTAATTTAGAACTGATGTAGCGACGGTGATCCCTCTCTCTCTCCCTCCACACAGAGCAGCAGCAGCAGTGAAAAAGACTTCTTACAGGCAATCCTCAACCTGAGCATTCGCATACTTCCATATACTCCCACGGAGACAAAAGACATCCCTTTTTTTTGGCTTAGGTCTATTCTATTAAGAGAATCATTTTGGAAAAAAAGGTGATGCAATTGATTTCTGTTGGATCACAGAATCTTTGGTGTCTGCTTGCTTTTTTGGGGGGTTTGTTTGATTTTTTGACAATTATATGAGACGTTTACTTTGGCTCATAATCAATGGCTTTGATATCATTTCTTTTTATTCATCATTTTGACTATTTATCTAAAAACCTTATGACAAGCTATGGGTTAATATTCTGCAGTAAATGAAATTGGTGTAATTAGTCTTTAACAGGAAGTGTAATTGGATGATTCTGACTAATTAATTGTGCATGTCCGGACATAGGAGTCATTTGTATGGGTATATAAATGGATGAGTTGGTGCAAGGTTTTGTGTATGTGTATAGAATGTGTTTGTGTGTGTGTGGTGTGTTTGTGTTTGTGTGTGTGTGTGTGTGTGTGTGTGTGTGTGTGTGTGTGTGTGTGTGTGTGTGTGTATTGGGAGTTAAGGGAACAGGCCAGTGGGAGCTACTATCAACTTCATATCCTGCTGCTGTGATGTGTGTCATAGGACAGGCACTCTAGGGTGCGCTAAACCTTACTCCCATCACGATCTCGAACATCTGACACTAAAACTTTCAACAGGACACCCATTCCACCACCACTGTGTGACATTGCTGTAAATTTGATAGCCTGGGTCAGTGAACTCTTGCTCAGGGTGAAATGTCAAAAATTGATTCCTATTGTGGCAGCAATGTTTATTGATAGAGACTGGACCTTTTATGTTGTTGCCATATAACCTCCTGCCCTTCTTTGAAGAATGGGATATAATCGTTACATTATAAAACTACACAAGGTCTCATCTTTGCCTCGGATTAATAAAGAGATGTCCTCGCTCTCTCTTTCTCTTTCTATCTTTCCTACTTCCTTTCTTTCTCTCTCTCTCTCCCCCCTCCTCTCCCTCTCTATCTCCCTCTCGCTCTCTGTGAAATGTATCCTGTTTTTAGGCTGAGATAAAGCACCGTATGTGCTTCTGCAGGTCCGCAGATATATGACAGACTCTCTCTCTGGTCAAGGTTGAAGTTTTTCTCTGTTTAATGACTCTCTCTGCGAACCCAAGGTTAGAGAGAAACGTGCTCTACAGCTTGCGAGAGCACCTTTTGATAGCTCCAGATTCAAGCTAAGAATGATGTGCCTTTAGGGACAACCAGTACAATCTATGTTCGTATGTACATAAACAGTGCGCCTTGATTTGCTCTGACCACTGCATTGTGCTTTGCAGCCTTAAGAATAGTGTATATATCTGTTTGTTAAGTATGCCAGTGGCCCACTTATAACTTAAATGACTAGTTTAGTTAACCTCTCTGCTAAAGTCCAGCATATCGTTATGGCAACAACAGAGCACTGCATAATTTTGCTGGCATTAACATCCGTCATCTTCCCACTCCGGCTATAAATACAACTGACGGCAGAAGTCTACACACACACACACACACACCCACACACACACTCACTGCACACGCACAATTCAGTGGGAGAGAGTGAGTCGGGTTTCAAAGGTGAGGCACTCTGATAGTCCAGCAGATGAAATATTTGCTGACTTCCCTCACCTAAGGGACTGCTGTTCTGATGGAGGCACTTATATGTGGCCCCATTAGTCTCTGAGGATTTTCTCTAGCCCACTTTTCACCCTATCCGTGCCAATTAAGCAGCCGAATTATGTATAATAGTGGGAGTGACTCGCGTTTGCCAGAGCAGGAATGAATAGGGCTGCATGACAGAGGGAGACTGTTGAATAATTAGAGTGAATTTTCAGAGCCCTGGAAGCTCAATCATATTCTGCCATATGCTAACTATTTTTAAACTAATCTCTCTCTCTCTCTCTCTCTCTCTCTTTCTCTCTCTCTGCTTCTCTCTCTGCTTCTCTCTGCTTCTCTCTGCATACCCTGCTCTCTTTTAAATAAATTCACAAACTGAGAATATTAAAGTGCTGGGACTGAGGTTTTGTTGATTTGATTTTGCCAAAGGAAGGTTGCAGTTTCATAATCTAAACTTGACCCCCACCCATAAATCCCATCCACCCCCTACACTACCTCCCCTACCAAAAAACAACATAAAAAAATCTATAGTTGTCCAAAAAAATTAACTAAAATATTGGACACGCCTTAGTGGGTGTACCAGTTCTAATTAAGGCACTGCATGCTAATGCGAGGTCAAAAAAATGGAAATGTTTCATGATAGTCACATTTGAGTGGCTCAAGTCACTTCAAAAAGAGCAGTCCCACTTTTTGTGAAAACACTAGATTGTGCCTCTTTAAATGTATAAGCCTGTAGGGTAACAGGCTGCAAATATGTTACATACTGTACACCTTATAAATTGATTATATCGGTAGTTGATGTATTATATTGTGTTTGATGAGTAAGAAAACTCTAGTAAATGTGTGGAAACAGAATGCAGCAGAAGGAGGATTCATTCTTTAGCAGTAAAACAATTTTGTGCATAAAAACGGCAGAGCAGACTGTACAGCTTCAGAGTGGGCGTGCCATAACATATGCCCATACCTGTCCATACTGTATCAGACACCACACTGCCAAAAACCAAAACAATTAATTCGCTTTACTAACTTACAGCAGATTGAACCATCTGTGGGAAAAATAAATAAAGTTTGGCGAGGGCTAGAAGCAAGAGGAGGCGGGGTAGAGAGAGAGGGTGAGAGAGGGAGAGAGAGAGGGAGAGAGAGGGAGAAAGAGAGGGAGAGGGTCCCTAGGCCCCAGCTCCTTCTGATCAGCCTCTCGTCAGTTCTCTCGATGCCCTCCACTATCTCAGGCTTTAATAATTCATGCTGTGCTGATGCCGGGTGTTTATTTTTAGTGATGAGAAGATTGATGAGCCGTTCATATCACTCTTAACCACCAGCTAATGAACTAATTAGCAGGTCTAAATGAAGCCGCACATTGGATAACACAGCAGCACCAGCAGCCATAGTAGTGTGTATCTGTAGCAGTACTTTGCGCTCCATAAAATGAGCCAGGAAAGAAACACACACACACACACACACACACACACCTCATTTTTTGGGTGTCAGACCTTTGGTGCTGGCATCCCAGTGATAGATAAAAGTCTGGCACTATATATAAAAATGTGTGTATGTATAAAAACGTGTAGTCTAAATTAATTTGAGCTCAACCTGGATAATGGAGTTTTTACATTCACTCATTCATACATTTTCTGCAAATTCTTATTCCTCAGTAGGGTCACAGGTATTCTGAGCCTATCCCAGGGTCCACGTGCGCAAGGCAAGGACTCACCCTGGGTGGTGCGCCAACCACCCCAGGAGTGTTAACATATCGTGGATAAATAATTTACAAATGCTTGCCTATAAAATATTTAAACATCATTACAGTTTCAACATGTGTTAGTCACTTCCTAGTCCATAACAAACATTATTAGAAATTATATTCAAAAACAGCCAGTGTCAAATATTGTATTTCTGTTATGTCACAAAAAATAAACCTAACTGCAGATGACCACTATTTCATCCAATAGCCGTTTAGTTCAGTCAGTGACCTTTTAATATTTATAAGATGTTATTTGACATAATAAGTACAACAGCTGCTAATAGTGTGTGATGATTGCTTATACTTTTTTTGGCAATAAATTGAGGAGGAAGGGGGAGGAGAAGACTGTGTGACAGATTGATGACAGGATGAGTGAGAACAGGTGAGTGAACTCCAGTGTCCTCTCTTGCCCTGAACATGTGCACAACAGTGAACAGAACATTTATCAGATCGCTGTCTCCAGCTCATTTCTTTTCTTCGACCAAGCATGAGCGGGGTTTCGCCTCCTCAGCACCTCATCTCCTCCTAAATAACCCGAAACCAGTAGCCTCCCGTCAGACCTCTGCCTTTGGCTGACTTTGACCCGCTGCTCTGCTGGGTGAAAGGTCACATGTCCTTGTTTCAAAGAGCTGATTGGACCATGTTCTAATTACTGGTTTACCATTGACATAACACCTTTCTCTTTCCTTTTCCTCCCTCTCGTGTACAGCACTCATATTGATAGCCTTGCACACATCATTTTGCCTTCTCCCATTCGCTGATTGCCTGTAGAGGCTGGGGTAACGAGATGTCAGCCCACTGTGAATTCTAATTTAGCGCAGGCCAGTTCTTGCTAGGTACTTGTACCATCCAACGGGTCCTCAGCCGGGAGAGAGAGTCCTTGCAGCAGCTTCACCACTGTGCCTCTGCTGATTATGACTGAATTACCTTGTTTTCTGCTCATTCCAGCTGTTTTTAGCACTCTGACACCAACATTAGAAGCAGAATCCCACATGGCTACTGCAACCTAAAAGTTAATAATCCTTTTAATTAATGGTTAAAGCCAATATTGAGCACAAAGTATGAAGGATTACAGCCTAAATGAGCAGCATTAATTAGGCTACACTTTAAGTGTTGATTTGAGAACCGTGGCACTGTGATGAGTCATAAAAACCAGAGAGCCTTTAGGGGAGAGGTTGCAGAAATGTTAGTTTGTGCATTAACAGCGCTGTTGTGTGTGCATCAGGGGTAGATTTGAAATGGGTGGTCTCCCTGGAGTGAGCCCCTCCAGCTGGTCTTGCACGAACTTGGTGCTATGTGCAATTCGATCACTCCATCCACGCTATCTGCATTCATAGAGCAGCCTTATCAATAAACACACCCTCAACAATTAGCCAACTCTAAGGGGGAACAAAACCATGAGCCAAGGTATAAATGCCAGACATACACTTTAATCACTGACACTGTTAATCAATGAAATGCCTTCATATATTTTAATTAAAGTTTTATTGGAGGAAATGTGTTGGGATATTCATTCAATGCTGATTTTCCATTAATGACGACTGGAGGGCTTGGGGAACGGCAGTGGCAGATGCTGCTGGTCAGTCACGCTGGGCTTTCTCGCGTCTGTAATTGCATTTTCTCACCTACAGAGGGTGGTGGAGGAACCCCCGTTAAAGGCAAGGCTCTGCCTAACAATTATTGCCGAGCAAATTACCAGGTAGGCAATATATAAGCTGTCAGGAGAGGTTAGCAAGAAAAGTGTAAGGAAATGGACCATTCAGCCATTCATCATGGCTATACTTGCTGGGCCCAAATTGAAAAAATGTCATTCTATCTGCTGGAATTAGAGAATGTTACAGCTTAGCTCATCACTGTGGGCTGAAAATGAGAGGGGGGGAACAGTGTAATGAATACTATTTTTCCTTTTCTCAGTACCAGTCTGTCAAAGATCAAATTACAAATCTAAATGTACATTTCTACTGCATGGTCCACTGCAATTATATACATGTGCAGCACATGGACCTTTACTGTAAAAAAAATACTGCTGAAGAATCCCTCAATGGCCTCCCAGTGTATCACTAGTAAACAGTTGTGTACTCACATGAGAGCTGTACCCTACCATCTGCTTGATTCTCTGCATGATGCACACATGCATACGCTATCGCTCACTGACATTTTTTAAGACGATCGCATGCACACTTAAATACAGGTGCGACACGAAAAACAAAAACACATGCATTATATTCAGATACACACATTGGTTACCATTTAGTCTGATATGAATTGTCTCCTGATAATGTTCATGTTTTGGAAAAGAAGTCCTTTCTCAGTCGCTACAGTAGCTTTGGATTTTGTGCATATTAAACCTTGAACTGCAAGTACTGGAGAACTATTTTTGAAGTATGAATCCACAATAGCAGGTAAAAGCTCAATCACAACATGCAATCACTGATGCTGTTAAACCTGTGTGAAATGGTATGAAAAAATGTTCTGCATTAACCCTAAAGAAACTGCTGAGCAAGCTGATTCTTTCATTCCGAGAGCCAACTTGTACCATAGTCAACAACATTCTCCACCTTTACTGAAAAAAACTGTTGTGTTTTTAAATGATGAATATAACCAGTAGGTCTAACTCCATAGTCCAGGTCTATTTCATAACCAGGCCTGATGGTAAAGACAAATTAAATCAAGCTTAATATAAAACATTACCGCGATAATTAATGTGCCTTGTGTATGCACTGTTAACGCATACAAAAAGCTAATTTACAGTCTTGAAACTGAACTCTTTAACTTTTAAACTCTTTTTTTAACTGTTTATCTATTTTATTATATCTTAGCATTTTATTTCAGACACTAAATATCCCGTAAATAGCAGCACCAGATTCCCTGTGCCACATTTTATGCCAGATTTCATTCATACGCATAACATCTAAATGCATGTAAATGGCTATTTTATTTCTACAAAATTTAAGAAATATAATTTTGAATTATAATTACACACTCACACTGTCCCTTGAGTAGACTGTGGCTTAAGACTACTCCACCCACCTCATGTGTGAAATGCCAGTTATGTTGTCGTTGCCTTGAAGCCTCTTCTCTGGCTGCAGGTGCAGGAGCCTGAACCCCTGTGCTATTACTGGTGTGTGTGTGTATGTGTGGCTAATTTCTTTCTACTAGAGGCAAGAATTCTTATTTTAATTAAAATTACACATTGTTTTTAAAGTAGCCTGTGGTTTAAGGTTGCTCCCCCACCTCCTGTATAAGGTGACAGTCATGTTGGCTTTGGTTGGAACCCTCTTCGCCGACCGCAGGAGCATGAACCCCTGAAATTTCATTTGCCTGTTTTCGGCCGTTGCCTCTGTCGCAGAAGTCCGTTTTATGGTTGTTTTCTCTTGGATCGGCCCATTTTGTCGTTTAATGGCGGCTTGGAATGTTGGTGATGAAATGGCGCCCGGGGGAGCAGCGCGCGAGCGGCTGAATCTGCCCACCTATTAAGGACCCTCCGTTCAATTAGAATGCATGGAAACCTGACGCGCCATAACTCACCGCGCCACTTGCACACATAAAGCATGTCGAGAGCTCAGGCACTGCACTAAAAACGCTGAGCCCAATCTGATGAGCACTTTTATTGAAAGCTAATTACAATCTTGATGGGGATTTTTGGTTTGGGGAAAGCAAAGCTGGATCAGTGTGGCAATACGAGTGTGGTGAAATCATAGAATCTGGTCAGCATGGCATATGTGAATGGATGTGGAGAGAGAAAGAAAGCACTGAGGATAGCAGCCACCCCGCTCTCTCTTCTCTCTCTCTCTCTCTCTCTCTCTCTCTCTCTCTCTCTTCTGCTCTCACTCTTTCTCTTTCTGTCTTTCTCTCTCTCCTTTCTCTCTTTCTCTCGCTCCCCCCCTTTCTCTCTGCAGCCATCAATTAGGCCGCGTCTCAGGCCAGCACTTCCATATTTCCATGTCTAATAAATTATGCTGCATATCAGAAATGGCTCGGATACCTATTTAAAAAAACAGGATTGTGTCGAGGCGGGCCGTAAATATGAAATATGAAAGGCAACAAATTGAGACAGTCAATAAAGTGAGAGATTTGTTATAGGGCTAAATGCTACGTGGGGAAAGGTGATGCTTACCATCAGGAATTATGATGATAGAAATGGACTGTGATTGGTGTTTAATTTCTTGCTCTTGTACAAGCCTGGAAAACAGCAGGCAGGTTCTATTTACTGTATGATTAATAACAAGCCAACTGCGCCTCGGCGAAATGAAGGCATTACTTCTAATTTGACTGTTATTGTAAAAATCACCTTTTTCCTACATTCAGATTGGATTCATTTATTTCATATTATTGCTTAAACGCTCCCTCCTGGTTTTAATTTAAAAAGCAAAAAATTGTCTCCTCACCTTTTTCCCCATTTTTTATCCACAGCGCACTGTGACTGTGGCGGTGCTCCTTGTTGTTCAGAATACATTCTGAATCACCTCATTAATTTGCCACAGTCTCTTAGTTTATCTAATTATTGCTGTGCTCTGCGTTTTCTTTAAACCTTGTTTTGGTTTTTTTCATTTTATCTGTGTAATATCCTCGCCTCTCTCTTTGTTTTGACCTCCCAACGGTTTCTGGCCTCCCACATTTTTAATTGCTCGTTACATAAATCTGTCCCAAAAGCCTGGAATAAAGACTTTTACAGGCCACTCACATGAGTCCATGAAAGGCTTATGCACTGACATTGACACAGTCCAGACCAGGTCCATTTGTTTGGAATTAGTGAGACCATTCCCCGGCCCGCATGAATGTGTGTGAGTGGCCTCCAGAACAGGTAGTCGATCACGGAGAGAAGGATTGTCTCTGCTGGTGGCCGATCTGGAGGCTTTTAGCAGGTGAGGCCTACCGCAGCGATTGGCAAAGCGTTGTCAGGCCTTCTCACGCACAGGGGTCGCGAGGGGTCACTCACACTGCAGGTCCTGACACCATGACAGATTAAGGGGATAGGGCTCAGCTGATGTGTGTGTGCAGAGGAGGTCCAACAGACTCTGCATTAGCTCCCACTTCTACCCAGTACAGTGTATGTGTGTGTGTGCATGTGTGTGTGACAAACTCATAAAGCTCCATGATGGATTCAGAAAGAGGCATGCCAGATTGGCTCAGAGTGTGTGAGGAGTGGGGCCAGATCAAGCAGGTTTCCGTAGCAACTGCTGCCACGGCCCTCATTTTACACAGTGGTTCTGTGGCAAGACAGACCTGCACCTTTCCACTTAGCACCTCGTGTTGTCTGTGCATGTGTGTGTGTGTGTTCATGTGGCCCTATGTGTGTGAAAGAAGGTTTACTATGTGTTTTTTTTCTTTTACCTTATGATATAAAATTAAAATCTTAAGAACTCTCCCCAAATAACCATTGTAAGGATTTTTGTTTGTTTAAGTCATGTCCATTTAATAGATTTTCCACACTCTAGGATGTTTAATTTTGTGTCTGTTTCATGTGTGTGTTGCCTCCCAAGCTCATTGCCCTCAGGGTCAGCCTTTATAGAAGGCCTGTGTTCCTCATAATTTGTTTATGAGCCTGTCAAAGTCAACACTCACTTCATTGTCAGGATAATAGCGCTCGGACGAGCGGTGGCTAAATGACTTTTTTACCGGTCTCTTGGCTGGGTCATTCTGATTGGTTTCATTAGTGTTGATCAGAGTAAAACCTCTCTGCTGATTGTTTTGAACCACACTGTCAGCAAATAGGTCTGCTCCACAGAGTTATTTGCTGGGTTATTTTCGGCAGGACATTTCAATTGTTTTGAATTAGTGATACAGGATTTTTGTCGCTTTTGATTTTTTTCAGACTGCTCATGTGTTTATTCATAAAGTGTCAGCTCAGAAGGGCTAGCGCTTTTGCAGAGAC
>JBBMFX010000002.1:13296544-13308512 GCA_037832545.1 Rhabdalestes septentrionalis | reverse complement strand
GACAAATATGGTATTCGGAAAGGCACAAAAAACGTGTTTTTTATGAATACCGTATTCGGACAAATACTTGAAAAAACATTTGTATTCCGGACAACATATATATTGCAGTATCTTATAATGGCGGGAAAATGTGTATTCATGTAACATTAATAATTCTGTAGTAATGCAGTTGAAGCTGGGCTATATTATATGACAGGATAGACGTAACAAATACAATATTTCCCCCTGATGATGTTCTCAAACCTCTTACAAGTGTGCTTATACGCTCTCAGATCTATACTTATGGGCAACTTTGAGTAAAAAATATCACAAAATATGTGTGTGGTTAATTATCTCTATCTCAACATTTATAAATAAAATCTGGTCTTTGTAAATTAAATCTATGTAATGGTTACAATTTTAACAAATGCAGTTCATTATACATTATACTGTGGAGTATTACATGGTCATCCATGTCTTTGTTGCATTAGTGTGACACACAAACCATATTCTGTTGTCAGTATTTGAAATTGCAGTACTGGTATATACTGTATACTACATGCTGCCTTGCATATCAATTTGCTGTATATTACCCAATCAGTTTTAAGGAAACACTTTTCATCATTGCATAGCTGTTGCAAAGATAGCATTTAATCCATACTATAATATCTAGCAAGAGTAAAACATAATTTAATGTATTGGGGGAAATTAATACTTGCAAGCAATCAACATGTGAAGATAACCAATTTGTAGATAACCTAAATTAGGGAAGATTAGATAATACATTAATGAAATTGGACAAAATATGCCGACCTTCACATATCAAGCATTGAAAAATACTATACACTTGAAAAAGCCTTTGTACACTGCTGGGGCGATAATTAACATTTAAAATGACAAGTGCTCTAAACCTGCCTGAAAGAGGAAGGCCAGAGAGGCAGACTTCTCCAATTGTTGAGATTTTCAATTTTTTTTGCATTTGGGGTCATTAAGTTTCTAAACCTACAATTAGACACCGTATTAATTGCATCAGATTATTTGTGGGGATGTGCCAAAAGTCCTCTCTTTCTTACATTTCGCAAACACGGGCCTTTTTTTATTTCCCAGATGCTAATTAATCCAGGTTCTGTGGTCATATGTAATAAAATAGTTTATTGGAAATAAACACTTGGGTTTGGTGTTAAAATAAGGATAGATAGAAAAGAACCTTATATGTACTATTAAATGTGCTGCAGTGTCTGTAATGTTTTGGGTGGAAACTCAATTTGCTTGTTCTGTATTCTTCAATCCCATCAAGAAACATGGTTTTCCGAAAAACTGTGGGGGTTTTTTTGTTGTTGTTGTTTTCTTAGACAAATGTTTCTATTTGAATGAAGTTTCTTTCCATTTTCAGTGTGGAAATGAGCTAACTGAGCACAAATACATGCCATTCACTCATCTTTACAAATAGAGCCAAAAATATGGACCTAAATGTTAAATGACTGTAACAATACCCTGATAATTTTACACTGTTTTCTTTGATGATGTATGCTGTTAATGTTCTAGCTGCAGATACAGGCTATTAGCCTAATTTTGCGACACAAATGCCCCATTCTCAATGCAATTAGTTAGAATTTCATGCCATCTGAATCAGTGTATAGCCTTGTACCAATAAACTTTTGTCCAATATTTGTTATTGACGCATAAAACACAAATTCCAAAGGAGTAAACCTGCAGTACCTAGAATGTGATCATTACTTTGTTATTACTCAAGCACTTGTTGCATAATTACACTTTTTACACATTAAAATTTCAGCGTAGCTCAATCACAAAGATATAAAGTCATTCAGAGTGGTCTGATGTGAAATGGTGTTGTAGAGAACACCATTTCCTAACCTTCCTGATTTTTCTTATTGTGGTGGTGACTGTATCCAGAGATGTCTATACAATTATCTGTTTGCCATCCAAATTGAACAGTGAACCTGTTAATGTCATTCAAATTTCATCTCAAAACTAATACTGAACAGTGTGTCTTTGTAGTCATATCAGGTAATAACTTTTGGTGAGGCTTTTAAAGATGTAATGGCTTTTGGATGTCTGGTTATTATCACTGCTGTGAACATTTCTGACCTGGTAAGGTTCTTTAGAGTAGCATATTTGGCATCAAACCACTCTGAATGACCTAGTTTCATTTTTTAAATAAGTGAGATTGCCCTTTAATATACACTAAGGTGTGCAGTTATATCACCATGATCCCTGCCAGGTAATTCTTTGGTTTAATGCGCAGCTGGCAGGTCTTAGGGCATCAATGGCATCATTTTGTTGATAAGTTCCTGTATGGGAGCTTATGGTGTTCATTCCGGAAATCTGATCTGACATGGGTATTCCAACACATGGCACAGGAGAGGCTCTTATCCCGGGAATAAAGTAGATTTAACTCATTTATCAGCAGCCTTTCTCTCAGCACACAACCAATACGAGCAAAAAGTGCCAAAATGATGAGTACAGCGAGAGCGTTGACCCCACTGAAGTACAAAATGATTGTTTGAGGGTCAGGTGTGGATATCTCCTCCGGCTTTGTAATGACACCCAAGCAAAGATCACGTGAGGCCACCTGGCACACTTTCTCCTCCACCACACTCCCCACACAGATGAGATATGGCGTAGAGGGCCGCAGGTCACACAGGTCACACACCGTGCCCTGTTTAACATTGATGAAGTGACTGAAGCGTGTGCGTGTGTGGAAGTGGTCATACATAACTCTGAAATAGACATTCTGAATGTCATATTTGGCCAGAGTCCATTTTATGAGGGCTGAGCTGGAAGTGACTGTCACAGCAGAGATGTTGAGATTGACCAGCTGGTTGTAAGAGCATGCGTCATTGTCTGTGTTCTTCTCTGCAGCCTTTTGTCCGGTTGAGTTCGAGGATCTAGGGGATCTAGCTACTATTGCAGAGGCTATTTTATTTTTAGGGGTCAGTACTCCCCCTGCTGAGCCGTCCTGGTATTGCTTGGATTGTAGAGCATTTGCTTTTTCAGTACGCTTGATCTGAAGTTGTGGAGTGGTCCTGCCCACTCTGCTGTGAGTGTGGTATCTGTCACCATCATGACAGGTTTGTCTGGTCACCCGTGAGCTGCTGCCTGAGTGGATAGGCTTTGATTGAACACGAGCGTGCGCTTCGCTGCATGGGCCGCCCGTGCTGCGGATCAGTGCACTGCTGATAGTGTGGAGGTACTGACCTTTCAGAGTTTCTGGGTGAGAGCATTTCACAGTGACAAGACTGTCCCTGCCTGACTCGAGCCAGCTCTTCAAGCTCAGTAATCTACAGTCACACTTCCACACGTTGCCTGTCAAGTCCAACGACTGTAACTGAGTGCTGGAGCCAAACACCTGTGGATGCAGGTAAAACAGCCTGTTGTTGCATAACCTCAGGCTTCTCAAGTGGGATAAACTGTTAAAAGTGAGAAAATTCAGTCTTGAAATACGATTGTCACTGAGATCGATACCTCTGAGGTTTCTGCAATATTGAAAGGTGAGTTTATTGATCTCAGAAATATGATTTCCATTCAGTTTGAGGACCTCCCGTTTGTGTATCCATCTGAATGCAGAAGGATGTATCTAAGAGAGCCTGTTATGGCTTAAAGTTAGAACCCTGAGTTCTCCCATGTCATTCAAATCTGATTCTTTCATTTTAAGCAGGAGATTTTTATCAAGCACGAGTTCTTAACGAGAAGAAAGCAGGCTAAATATGTTTCCAGGGAAGCTTGATAAGCTGTTGCCTGACAAATTCAATGTCTGTAGCCTTTTCAGTCCTTTGAATAAGGTTTTCATAACTGTTTTGATTGACTTGATTTGTGTGTCTTCTAGAAGCAGAATCTGGAGTGATTTTAAAGTTGATGGTATTTTAGTCAGTTTCCAAGTGTTTCCAATGAGATGTCGGTTGCCATCCTGTTTCAGTCTGGTATGTACCTCTTGCAGGACTTCACCTTGTTGATTGGCGTTTACATCGGACAGTTCAGAGGGGCCATGACAGACGAGTGCTGAACTGTGGTTGTGAATTAGGTGAAGTTCTGTGAGGTTACTCAGCTGATAAAATGATGCATAATTGAATTGCTTGACTGAACCTGATTGAAAATCCCAAACACTCAAATTTGTGTACAGCCAGAGACCAGACGGATGAGTACATTCTGAAAGGTTGCCAGCCTGCCTGAGGTGTCTTGACGAACGAAGATGAAGTATGTGAGATAATCCTGAATTTACACAATATAATTCCCCATTCTTGCATTCACAGAGTATGGGACACATCTCCACAAATGTACCATAAAGGCTAATGTAAAAAAGACACAAAATGTTAATCCCCACCATTTTTGAAGTCCCTGAACAGTTGCTTGCTGATCCGATTGGACAAAAAAACCTAAACTGGACAGTTGAAGTCAGGAAAGGCTTTGTGTACCAGGCATTTCCTTTCTGGAACAGTGTTTTCTAGATTTTATCCATGGTCCATTCAAACAAACAAGGGATTCACCATCCTGTACATGAGAGAACAAGGGTGTTGTAAAGGGTTTAGTAATTTAGTTTCTGAGACACAGTAGAATACATACGACGTTCCATTTAGCCCCTGTCAACAAAACAGTAAAAAGACTCCATTGTACTGTACAAGAGTCATAAACTTTTCACCAATGTCAAACAAGATATTATTGTGACAGTGCAGTAGAGTGCCCAAGAAGTGACATTGTATGTATTTCAAGGAAGGCTTTCACTGGCTTCTCTGGCCTCTCACACTGTATTGTTAAACAGGGGGAAATGAGTGTTCAGCAACAAACTGTTGTAGTGAGACACATGTCTCTATGGTCTAAACGCACACTGGCCACTGGGCTGCTATTGTCTCAGCTTCCTGTTAGTGTGGACACTCACGCTTCTGTCAACGCCGGACTGCCATCTGAAGAGAACAAAACAGAGATTAATAGAGAGAAATAATACCATGTTTTTAAATACATTCATAATATAAAATCATGTGCTGCTACGGCATATTCTAGTTTCCAAAAATATTTAGCAGTATTAAAAAACATGTTTTATAGAGCTGGTTTTCTGTTATGTTAGTGACACTTCAGTTTGATGAAGGATTCCCAGTCCAGCACAATATAGATCAATTTATGCCTTCCCTCAGTGAGCTCACCTCACAAAAATTACATGCTCTTCATGTCCTGGGTGAGATGTGTTAGAGTAAAGTATATATATTTTGTCGTGGTGTTCTGCCCTTTATATGGTTGAAATAAATCATAATAAACACCTATGGCATGACAATTCAAAAATCAGTTTGTTTTGCTAGGAGTGTAGTGTAAAATATCAAACAGTTTGACAGTAATAATGGACATAAAATTAAATAGGACAGTGTGATGTGTGTGCTAAAGAATATGGGAATTTGTGTTGGGACATACAGGTGTTAAGCCTGGACTGGTCAGGCTATTCCTTGAGATGTAAGGCACATGCCTCGTCATCACTGTATTTATATACAGTACTTCTAAATTTCAGAGGAAATTTGCATCATTTAATAATTTAGTTGCGCCCTCTTTTGGAACAGGCAGTAGTTGCTTTTTAATAATGCAGTTGTGTCCTATATATATGGACCATCCTAAACTAGACAAACAGTCTGGACACCAACGGAAACTATTTCTACCCTAATTACTGCATATCCCACAATTACAAAATTCACTCAATTTATTCTATTACTGATCCTGGTGCTGGAGAAAATTGATGGAAGAAAATGTTGCCTCTGCTAGAGAGTCTTCATGCACGAGTGTTTATAGAGAGTTAAAATATTAAAAGCAGGCTTGTTTAACAGGAGTGAAAATCTAGGTTTCTTTACTGAGAAAACTTTTAGTTGCATGTTTGTTTAATGAGAGTGAAATTCTTAGACACAGATTTGTTTAATGAGAATGAAAGTCTTAGATACTGGTTTTAATGAGAGTAAAGGTTTTAGATGCAGATTTGTTTAATGAGAGTGACAGTTTTAGATGCAGGTTTGTCTACTGAGAGTGAAAGATTTAGATGCAGGTTAGTTTAATGAGAGTGAAAGTTTTAGATGCAGGTTAGTTTAATGAGTGTGAAGGTTTTAGAGAGAGGTTTATTTAATGAGAGTGAGTTTTGGATACAGGTTAGTTTAATGAGTGTGAAAGTTTTAGATACCGGTTAGTTTATTGTGAGTGAAAGATTTAGATGCAGGTTAGTTTAACGAGAGTGAAAGTTTTAGATGTAGGTTAGTTTAATGAGAGTGAAAGTTTTAGAGACATGTTTATTTAATGAGAGTGAGTTTTAGATACAGGTTAGTTTAATGAGTGTGAAAGTTTTAGATACAGGTTTGTTTACAGGGAGTGTGAGCTTTGCACGTTCGAGCCGCGTCTCCATGGTAACGCGCCATGAAGAGGCTGCAGTCCCGGAGGAGAAGCGGAGCTGGCGGTCATGTGCTCTCACAAGATGGCGACCTCGGTACAGGGATACAGAGTGAGTCTGAGCTTGCAGGGCTGCACATCGCTAGCTAAACGACCTCTGGTCCTTCGGCACAGCCCTGTTGCGGACGTGCTGGACAGAGAGGGCTCAGAGGCTCGTTGACATTAATTCTCCAGCGGTTTATTTGCTGAAACTGACGCGGCTGGATCGGACTGAAGTTGAGCCCTCAGTAGCCTGTGCAGCCCACCAGACGATTTACAGCCCCTTGTAGCCTGACGGATCACTGGTTGAACTATAACACATCTATGTTGTTTTTCGTGCAGGCTGTTTGGTGAGCTCGACGTTTTTTGGAAAATCTGAATGAAAGAGGGAGAAGTTGCAGCAAGCTGCGGTGCAGAGCTTTGTCCATTGGAATTACAGCACTCACTAACATGGCTATCCATGTCTTCGGTAAGTTAACACACTGCACATCTTCTCTCGGCGGGTTTTATAGCAGAGTACATAATTTGAAGCTTGAACTTGTTTCTCCCAGAGAGCAGGCGAGCCCCTGGGCTTTACGCCTTTTGGCAGCGTTTTCCATTTACAACAATAGACTGGCCCTGGAATGTGATAGGGTTTCTGTGTAGCACAGCCAACAGGTCTGCCTGGACTTACTGCTTTCACACAGGCAGGCCAACGTGGTCTTCATCATAAACGGTGGTCTCTTTGTGTCCTAAAGGCGACCTAAAGAGATATGCATGGTCTGAATTACTTTCTGAAAAGGTAGGAAGGAAGAGAGTGCAGGATCATTTCATTCCTCCCTCCAGGCACCTCCACTCAGCCCTGCTTTTGAAGTGGCAGCAGCCAAAGAGAGGGGAAACAATGTAGCCACTAGCACACTGAGCAGTTAACATTAATTTCTGCAGATATCAGTTACACTGAGGGTCAGGGAGATCCAAGGAAGAGATCAGTACAAAGGAGTAGCAACTAGACACTTGTTGGCAAAACGTCCAGTCATGGAGAGGAAGTCTTCTTCCCTGGAGCTCTTATCTCTGGATGGGGGAGCAGCCATTTTCTATCAATATTTAATGCTGAATCATAGGAGGAGCACAATTGACGGAGAGACAGGGAAACCACCAGGAGTGGAAGATAAACCCTAATTTGGCACATAGCACCAACAGTCTACCCATAACTGGATTAGACCATTGGTGTCTTCCTTTATCTAGTTCTGCACATGTTGGTTGTAAGGCTTTATAATAAAGCATTTAAGAATGATGGCCATTTGAGCAGCTGTTTCATTGTATTTTGGGCCATTGTTATGTCTTTTCTGCAAAGGAAGATGAGAATTTATTGAAATCTGTTTGCCCTCTGCTTTGGTATCAGTGTAATGAAAGTAGAATTAAAAATCATCACCAAATTGTGGTCACTGAAGCTCATGCCATCTGCTCCACATGCTTATGATTTAAAGGAATTGCTCAAAAGCACCGTGAATGGAAAGTTTGCATATTGGAGGTGCTGTAAATAAAAAGCAAAGGAAACTGTCAGGGGTTCAAATTCTCAGGAACTTCCTTTCCTGTCCGTAAGGGATTGAATAGATTGAGGCCGAGAACAAGCCTGCAGTGTTGGGAAGAAGGGCCAGGTTTTTGAAAGGGCTTGTGGGGTTTTGTCCAAAGCCTCTCCCCTCCAGGATCCCATTGTTCTGGGAGTGCTTACACTGGGACGTGCCTGCAGGGTTTTCCTGCCTGCAGCCCTTCATTTAGCTCTTTGAGAGCCAGCAGGTATAAGTGTCACTCTCCTTTTCATTGATTTATGAGTGCAAATAATTATAATTCCTGTTGAAATCCCTTATTCTACAGCTGTAATATTGTGCATCAGTTCTACATGCCTCATGAAAAATAAACTTTTTACAGTGTATTTTATCAAGTAGAATCTTTGTTCTAACTTTTGAGGATATTTAGTGCCTGAAACAGATTAGACATGTTGGAAATATTAGACATGTATGGCTAATATCTTACATTTCTTTCACTCGTTATATGTGTTGTTCCTGATCAGAATTATGTTCAGCACACATAAGTTGGAACGGGATCCTGATTGGGACTAAAAGTCACATCTTTTTCTCCAGGATCTGCAGTTCCTGCAGTTGTTCATAAGCAGCAAATTGTAGTGTTTTTATTCTCAAAACCTGGGACGTTTTGCTGAACCTGCCTGCGACGCAGGGTCCGATCTCCAGCTGGATTTTAGCAGTGAAAATCTTAGGGTTGCGACTAGAGATGGGTCCGATCCGATATGAAATCAGCATCGGGTCTGATATATCTGTAAATCCGATATCGGTCGGACAGCCCCAATCTGTATATTCCAGTTTGAAGCTTGTGCAGGACCTAAAAACTCGACGCTGTAATACGAGATGCGTCACCGCCCCATACCATGAACCTGCAGCAACTTAAATCTGAATGGGCCATTGTTTTGTACAAAATGTCACTTGTTTGGAGATACTACAGTTTGGAAACCACGAAAAGCAAGACAGCTACTTGCAACGTGTACAAAGTCCGTATCCTGGTGTCCTGAGGGGTAGAAGTACGGCTGCGTATTAAAATACAACACATTTAATCACATTCCTGCAGAGATTACACGACAAAGAGTACTAGGATATGCTAGCAAACAGGGAAAAAGACACCAGGCAGCAGATGCTTGCAAGACACTTAACTCTCAGTGTCTCCAGGGTACTGTCCCTGTAACTAATAATTGTTACTTTAGATTAGTGTCAGCCAAATGCCCACTTTAATTTGTTGTTTCTTCACTAATGTTAAAATCATGTGCCACTTAATGCCAATTTTCATTCAAAAAATCCCTTATTGTTCTTTGAAATGTCCATCCCTTCTCAGTAATACCCTCTTGAGAATTTTCAGGAATTGTACTAGACCTTGTCTGTTAAAAATAACTTGTTTTTTTATAGGGACTTTCTCTCACTTCACTCCTTTAGTAAATATACATGAAAAGGGTTTAACTGTAGAGCACCTGGCACTGCTTTATTGAATATAAGAAGGATGACAAGGATCCCCCATTCTTCTTCAATGATTCTAGCCAATCATGAATGTCTGCTGACTCACCAATGCAGAATTAGACAGTCATAAATCCCCTCCAGTCATGTTCAGCTGCTCTGTGACAGTTGTATCATCAGCATTTTATGAAGGAGCAGTGGCAGCTTTGCATATTTTAGAAATGTGTCTCACACTGCCCTTTAGGGAGATTCAGCTCCACAAAACGTTTCAGAAAAATTAAAATGTCAAAAAATCTAATTTTTTTTCCCCAAATTATTAATAATTTCCAATATTTGTCAATATTGTAGTGAATCTTGACCGTACGTTGTTCTTTCCTACTAAATGAAAATGAAGACACTAAGCTCTAGCAAACAACTCTTTAAATGTTTTCATTCATTCATTCATTCCTTTTTTTGTAGCTTCTTAATGCACACTAGAGTCCCCAGAGCCTCTCCCAACAGGTGCGGGTACACGGAGCATATCCCAGCCTCTCAACGGGCGCAATGCAGGGATGGGTAGGGCGCCAGCCCACCACAAGGCGATTAGGTCTTCAAAGAAAAAAAACGTCATTGTATTATTTTACCAGTATATTTTAGATTTAAGAGTCTCTAAAGTATGGCAGATCAAGTCCTGATTCTTTGTCTATTTCAAGCTTTGTTTTATCCACTCTCAGAGAACTGCCTTAAACAGACATTGTCCATAGTCTGCAGCAGTGAGGCAATCCTCACAAGGTAACTAAGAGGTCTATATATATATATATGGAGAAAAGTCTTTTTTAAAAGATAGACAGAAAAAAATCAGCATTTAAGTGATTTTACTGTAGTATTAATTGTCAGAGTAGCATAACTGAAATGATTAGTGTGCTGTTATCTATGAAAACACATGGCAAATTGGACTCGACCTAAAGGATCAGACTGGAGGGGTCAAAAAGAAGAATCAGGGCACCTGATGTATAGTGTCAAAAAGAGCAATGGAGCATGTTAAATGCAGATCCATTAAAGTGCTTTGGTGAAAATATCCTCGGTCAGCAGTTCTGTGGTCTGCTCAAAATATTATTATTTTTTTGTTATTCATATGTAAAGCATCATTGACCGTGAGAATTCATGTTCATTCAATGGGATGTCACAATTTTGGCTGACGATTCGATAGTTTTTTAATTTTAAACTACACGATTGTGCAAGAACAAGAATCTGAAGGACCTCAACTGAAGCATGTATATATTTATGAGCAAAGACTCTTATCATGCTCACAAACAAATAAACTATTACTTGGTGCTACACTGTTGTACTTATAGGATGTGGCTCAGTGAAAGTAACAGCTGCATGCTGTATTTTGTCTTTAGAAAATATTACATTATTTATTTTTTTCGGCCCTGTTATATTTTTGTTGCAAGATTTTCTGTTCATGTGTACATTTAAGACTCTCTCTGGATCTCTGGATCAAATTGATGTTTATGATCTGACGTAGATAAGTGGATTTAAATTGAGGTGCTTCTGCTTAAAAGAGCGGTTTAAAATCACTCATTTTGCACATGCAACTATGAACTCACGTGCAGTAGACTCCACTAGAGGGTGCACTTTTTAACTTTTACTGCTACAAGGGAAAGGACATATTTATTGACACTAGTTTAAATGTATCTCACATCACACACATGTATTGAAGTATATTGGTATAAACCTGCATTGCCTTTTTTACTTTACAGATAATGATGAGTATAGACCACCAGTATGGAAATCTTACTGTGAGTACCATCTTGGGAATTATTATGTTTATATGTATTAGTCTTTTTAATAGTAAATTGATTTAGCTGTATGGCATTGGACTGGCACCATTTAACCTTTGAGTGGACATTTGTGATTAAACCAAATAGCTTAGAAACAAAGGTAGTGTTCACATTGTGTGTGTATGTGTAAGCCAATGTTCACATTGTGTGTGTGCGTGTACATGTATATGTGCAGTAATTTGCTATTCACTGATCTCATAATACATTTGTTTATCATAAAGCTTTTGCAGTTACATTGCTGGTTACCTTTCTTACCACACTGTAATGTAGCTGTAATGTTGGCCTGGCACATTATGCCTCTATATATTAATTTAGATTAAATCATCATGCTGGTACTTCCCTGCCAGCTGATCATCTGTCAGCTCCAGACCCCCTGTTGTCACATTCTCAAATTACTTGTGCACCAGGCTGTTATTTTCTTATTGCACCATAAAGGAATTTGCAATTCACTGATCTCATAATAAATCAGTTTATCGTTAAGGTGCCCTGATTTTTGCATTGTGTGGTAGAGTTATTTTCTTGCTGTACCTCTTTAAACACTCTGTTTTTGTTATAGTGTATCAGCTCCAGCAGGAGGCGCCACATCCACGCCGTGTCACTTGCACTTGTGAGGTGAGCATAAACTAACGAAATTCTCGATTGTGCATTTGTCTGTTGAAGCGACTATATTAATCCTTTATTATTATTCAGTTATTTCCACATACTTCTAAATATACTTATTATGAAAGTGAGAATTTACTTATTTAATTACTGCTCTATATA